>CM029116.1:10216642-10256216 GCA_016859345.1 Istiophorus platypterus | reverse complement strand
TCAAATTGCCAATTGTAAGTTTCCTTTCTTCAGACTTCACTTTCATGTGCTTTATTTGAGTGAATTTCAAATGTTAAAACAGTAGGATAAGACATGTACATTGCATCTCAGCTCGAGCTTCTCCAGCAGACTTTTATTTGGTAAGCAGTGACTTTATTGTTTTTAGATTTTAAAATGATGAATTGTTAAAATAGTTGAAATCTTTTGAATGATTCTACTGACTTGGATAGAGGCAAAACCTGTGTGCATTATGTGTGTTTCATTATAGGTGAGTTATTTTGCAACTTGTTCCTGCCTGAGTGATCGGCAAAGGTTTCCATCTTTCTTTAGAACAATCCCAAGTGATGCTTTCCAGGTAAAATTCTGTTCTAGAAATAGAAAATGATCTTCCCAAACAAAGAAATCTTTTGTCTTGGACACAAAAGTAGGGTATTTATTCTGTGTACTGCAATTATTCAGAACAAAGCGCACAATGGGATCAATTAAGTGTGATTTTACTATTAGATATGAATAGGTAATTTTCCTCCGAAAGGTTTTTTCCATCCTGTGCATTAATCCCTCCACTCTGTATTCAATTAGGTGCGTGCCATGATTCAGATTCTAAAACGCTTAGGCTGGACTTGGGTAGGTCTGCTGGTCAGCAATGATGACTATGGACTCCATGTTGCCCGATCCTTTCAGTCTGACTTGGCTCAGTCTGGTGGAGGTTGTCTGGCCTACACAGAGATTTTGCCTTGGGGTGACAACTCAGCTGAATTAAGTAGGATTGTGGAAGTGATGAGGAAATCCACAGCTCGCCTGGTCATTGTGTTTGCACACCAGATCCACATGATCAAACTAATGGAAGAGGTATCTATCTATCTATCTATCTATCTATCTATCTATCTATCTATCTATCTATCTATCTATCTATCTATCTATCTTTCTATCTTTCTATCTTTCTATCTATCTGCTGCCAGCATCACAGATTTAATTATCAGTAAGAGTGTTTTTTCAACAACAGAGGAAAAGATGTAAACCTCATACTTTATATTCAGTAGCAGGTGTAACATACACAAGATTTAAGTCTTAATCACACTTAAATTGATCTCCTGACTCTTTGTGGTAGAAATGGTTTGAGGTTTAGCATTTTAGTTTTTATATTTTGCAATACTGCAGTGTTGCAAAGTAGACTTTATCTGTTCCACATCTTTAAATAATGCTTAATATAATGAAATTTACAGGTAGTGAGGCAGAATGTGACAGGCCTGCAGTGGTTGGCCAGTGAAGCTTGGACAGCAGCTGCCGTGCTCCAGACCCCCCACCTCATGCCCTACCTGGGTGGCACACTGGGCATTGCCATCCGCCGAGGAGAAATACCAGGACTCAAGGACTTTCTGTTAAGAATACGACCTGACCTACATAACAACAATAACAAAGGAAATAGCTTGGTAAGATTGTAATCTTACAATCAGATCTGTGATTACAGTAGTAAAATATTGTTATTTCTGCTAATACTTTAAATACATTTCAGGTGAGGCAATTTTGGGAATACACATTTCAGTGTAGATTTGCTCCAGCTCCAGCAGGTTGGATGGAAGCTGAGGGAACACTATGCACTGGAGATGAAGACTTAGAGAATGTGGAGACTGAGTTTTTGGATGTTTCTAACCTCAGGCCAGAGTATAATATTTACAAGGCTGTGTATGCTCTGGCGTATGCCCTCCATGACATGCTGAGCTGCGAGCCGGGGAGAGGGCCGTTCAGCGGGCACAGCTGTGCTAATTTGCAAAGACTGGAGCCATGGCAGGTGTGATATACGATTACACTCGATCTGTTTAGTTTTTGAAACCTGCTCCACCACTTGAGCTGTTTCCTTGAATAGATTTAAGGAAAAAGAAGCATTATTAAATGTGGCATTAGTAGTCAATGACAGTTTCAATCTCTTTATTGTCTGAGAATAGAAGACCAAACCTTTAACCCTAGAAGGTACCCGACAAAATAAATTTCAATTGAATTTTTATAACATACATACTTAAAGGCAGCAGTGGTTGATCAGATTTAGAGTATAAAATCTCATGTTTTTAGTGCATTATATATGGACACTAGCATGACTAGATCAAGCAAATCTATCACAGAATATCTGAAGGAATATGCCCAACCAAGAAAAGTTCAGAGTCACCCTGTGAAAAAACTTATCCTTCATTTAATTTTATCTTACCCCGTTTTAGCTTGTGTATTACTTGGAAAAAGTCAGTTTCACCACACCATTTGGTGATCAAGTGTCATTTGATGAGAATGGTGACGCCTTACCAATATATGACATCATGAACTGGCAGTGGCTCCCTGATGGAAGAACTAAAGTTCAGAATGTAGGTGAAGTTAAGAAGTCGACCTACAAAGGTGAAGAACTCACACTTAATGAGGACAGAATTTTCTGGAACTTTGAATCTAAACAGGTTACTTCTCCTTTTTCTTCTTTATGTCTTTGTATTCAATGATACATGACATCAGCATCAAATGATGTAGAATAATGATTATAAAACTCTTACAATCCCTGCAGCCACCCCGGTCAGTGTGCAGCGAGAGCTGTCCCCCAGGGACCCGCATGGCCAGAAAGAAGGGGCAACCTGTCTGCTGTTTTGACTGTGTCCCTTGTTCCGAGGGAAAGTTCAGCAATGAAACAGGTTGGTATCAATATAATGTTATTATACAACGTGCTGTCTTATATCTTAGAATATGAATTTCCATTCAGGAATCTTCCCCTCCTTGGTGCCCAAGTAATGCAGACCAAAATATGGCCAACACTGCAGAATCATGATTACAATTCTTGGCATCAGTTGGTTAGCGTGGCTGTGTGGAGGGGATATGCAGGGATAGAACATACCCATCTGTGTGTGATGTGTCTGCAGATGGTAGAAAGTAGAAATTACTATTGACAACAGCCACAAATAATTTGAAATCAGACGAATTGGCAACAAAAGGTAAGAACTTTAACCAAAGAAATTGCAGATTTATCACTTTTTTCAGTGGGTGTTTATTTTTAAATGTTGTACTTTCGAGACAAAATAGACATATGCAATTCAACAATCTCACTGTTTTCATAGACTCCATGGAGTGCACCAGTTGTCCAGAGGATTTCTGGTCCAGCCCCCAGCGTGATCACTGTGTTCCTAAGAAAACAGAGTTCCTCTCCTATCATGAGCCTCTGGGAATCTGCTTGACAACTGTTTCATTGCTTGGCACATTTATCTGTTCTGTTGTATTAGGAATCTTCATCCATCATCGCAGCACACCCATGGTGCGAGCCAACAATTCAGAACTCAGTTTCCTGCTCCTGGTGTCTCTTAAACTATGTTTCCTCTGTTCAGTACTGTTTATCGGACATCCAAGACTGTGGACATGCCAGCTGAGACATGCAGCATTTGGCATCAGCTTTGTGCTTTGTGTCTCATGCATCCTGGTGAAAACCATGGTGGTTCTGGCTGTGTTCAAGGCCTCCAAGCCAGGAGCTGGATCCAATCTGAAGTGGTTTGGTGCTGTGCAGCAGAGAGGGACAGTTCTGGTTCTTACTTCTGTTCAGGCAGCAATCTGCACTACCTGGCTTGTCTCTGCCTCACCAGCTCCTCATAAAAACACCCAGTACCACAATGACAAGATAGTTTATGAGTGTGTAGTTGGGTCCACGATTGGTTTTGCAGTGTTACTTGGTTATATTGGCTTGCTGGCCGTCCTTAGCTTCCTCTTAGCATTTCTTGCAAGGAATCTTCCAGACAACTTCAATGAGGCCAAACTCATCACCTTCAGCATGCTGATCTTCTGTGCTGTGTGGGTGGCCTTTGTCCCTGCTTATATCAACTCTCCAGGCAAATATGCAGATGCAGTGGAGGTATTTGCCATCCTGGCCTCCAGTTTTGGCCTCTTGGTGGCACTGTTTGGACCCAAATGTTACATAATTCTGCTGAGACCAGAGAGAAACACAAAGAAAGCAATAATGAGTCGGGCCACTCCAACAAAATAAAGCAGCACCTATGATATTTTCTGTATTTTACATTCAAGAGTTATCTGCTCATTACTGATCCAAATTAAAATTAACTATCTTTTCAGCCTTAAAACCTTCTTTGCATTAAATAAAAAAGCAGAACAAAATAAGGAAGAGTAAATCTGTTATCAAGAACTGATTCTTCAACATTATTGCCTTTTTGACTGATGGTTTCCTTTTTTCCTTTGGGGATGAAAGGCACAAAAATGCATTAACCTCTCTGACTCTGCAAAGTAGTTGTATTACCATGTGTTGACATAAACAATTATATACTTTTCTCCACATGGTATAGGCTTTGCACCTGTAGGTCACTTACACTTTGATCCACCTGAGATTTTGACAGTGCATTTCAAATCCTTTAAGGGTAACTGGGCAAAGATTATAAACACATACCAGTAGCTTACTTTTCAAAGTGCAAACAACTCACTTAGCTTGCTGGGCCTATCTCTTAAATTACTTTTGCAATAAAAGGGTATGACTTACTTCCAATAACCACAGGAAGTAAAGAGCACTAGCCAACAAATTTATGTCATTGTTTAATCTAATGTATAAAGTTGGATCACGGTAATAGTGCAGCAGTGTTTAAACTAGTCTAACAATTTGTTGATCAATAAATGATTGCTTGTTGGTTTGTGTGTGACAGTCCTAGGGGACCCTAATACAATGGTCAAGGCCTAGATAGGGACCAAAGCTTCATATGCCACATGACTAAAAGGATCCCCATTAATCTTCTAATCAGAAAGCGCTGACCTGCCAGTGCACTACCGAACCCTACAGGGCAAACTGAAATTACAGCCAAACAAACCACAAGTGTAGAAAAGACCTTGCCTTTGTCCAGTAATTCCTTTAAAAAGCATCAAAGTCTCATAACAGAACACTAAATAAAAGCTATTATCACATTTAACATAAATTACTGACCATATAGATGGCACACTTGCTCACTAAATAGTTGCATAGCCCCATTTCACCAATGCGAACCTAGGTACTAGCTCTGGGCTGGTGCTAGTACTATATTGGAATTGATTCAACTTGCGAACCTTCTAAAAATCAGTTTGCTTTTTCACAGGCTAGCTTGCAGCATCATTTTTGCTTTTGTATATGTCCCCATATATCTCCACTTTCCCAGCAGTGCTAGCACTTGTCTCTTTAAACAATTTGCTTCTGGCTTTGCAAGCCATTGGCATCTAAGCAATTTGATGCTGATTTTGAACATTTTGAAATTTAAAAAAATTGTGGTCACAGTTATAGTTTGTCTTGTTGGTCATGATAGTCCTCCCCCACAGCCCCTTACATTAGTTGGAAATGACGGGATTGATGGAAAAGGGATATCAGTTCCCCTCAAAGGCAGGCCCAGCGTGTTTAGTCTCAACCCCTGACATACCAAGCCCAAAGTGCCAGACACTCTTGGTACTGGTGAGGAATTTGTTTCCTCACAAGGGTAGTGGCCAAGGCTGGCTGCACAGGAACATACTAACTCTGCCATCCATGTTTGCTGGATCAGTACAAGGCTTTTAGAATAGGGGACTAGTGCTGTTTCCTCATTGTGATCATCACTGGAAAAATTAGGCTGAGCTTGCCCTGAAAAAGGTAGTACGGTCATCCCCTGCAGTGCATACACCTTTCTTAATGAGAAAAGCAGAGGAGACAGTGCAATGCGAAGAGATCTACAAAGTCCCAACCTTTTCTCTCCCAAACTAGATGGAGTACTCTAAAGTTCACACAAGAAGATAAAGGTTTCCCATAATGCTTTAAGAGTCATTGGTAGCACCTTCCAAGAAGATCTTTGATGATGATGTCATTAGAGGTTGACGGGATGATGAGCTTGACATGCAACCACCCTTACTGATCCTGAAACATTTTGCTGGAATCAGCCAGCATGTGGCACTGTTCATTTACCTGTAAATTCACAGCTGTGTCATCTAGCTTTTACCAGTTTAGTATAATGTAGAACTGTACACGTAACTTGCAGGGTCACTGTCTTACATGTCCTAGCATCTGAAAATTTTTATTTACACCTTTAAATTCTTCTTACCTCTCTGCAATGAGGATTATGAATGTAAGTAAAATTTCCATGCTCAACCCTGCACACACAGCAGAATCACAATTAAAACTAACATGACATTGTCACAGTTTCATTAATTGCAGAATTTTTAAAAATATACCAAGTATTAATACTATTGTTATCTTTGTTGTACGGTTTATTTCTTGTTTATTTTGTATCTCCACTGTACTTTTAGAGCTTTCCCCTTGGTGTGTATCTTGATGTAAAACAATGATTTATCAGTAATTCTATTCCATGTAATTATTAGTGGTTGAGAGAAATTCAAGATGAGTTCCAACTTTACTAAAGCAAAAGAATTAAGACTTCAAACATTGAAGTGATTGGCAGAGAAAAAAACACTAGGTAAATGATGTAATCATGACAAGGTTAAGTCTGTAGATATTATGTGATATGTGTATGCCCTCCCTCCATGCAGCCTCCGATGCCCTGATAGGTGATGTAAAACTCTGACCTCCGAAGGAGATGACATTACCCTGCATATAAAATCAAGTAACCTGTGCATGAAGTAAGAGAAGGGTGAAGGAAGGATGGCAGTTATAGGGACATTTCTAAACACTTTTTTCATCTCGTACATCTACTTGATCTTGATTCTGTTCTCTTTCTCTTTTATTTTGTCTGAGTCGTCCTCTCTTTTCTCATCTTGTAAATTAAGGAGACAGTTTTATCTTAATGGGATGCACAAGTCTGGTGATGTGATTCTGGGTGGGTTGTTTGAAGTTCACTTCACCTCTGTTTTCCCTGAGTTGACATTCACTTCAGAGCCAAATCAGCTCAGCTGCCAAGGGTAAGTCTCACACTCATTCATTCAGCATAAACCTGTGCAGATTCTTCTATTGAGTAAATTACTTTAAGTGGTTAATCATGACATTTGATGTTTTAGCTTTGACCCTCCAGGGTTCAGGCATGTCATGACCATGGCCTTTGCTATTGATGAGATCAACAGAAACTCCGACCTGCTACCTAATGTGACTCTGGGATACAGTCTGTATGATAACTGTGCCACACTTGTAATTGGGTTCAGTGCTGCATTATCCCTGGCCAGTGGTCGAGAGGAGCAGTTTCTGCTGCAGGAGACCTGTTTAGGGATCCCTCCAGTCCTGGGGATTGTGGGTGATTCCATCTCAACATTTTCTATCGCCACATCTGATGTGATAGGTTTATTCAAATTGCCAATTGTAAGTTTCCTTTCTTCAGACTTCATTTTCATGTGCTTTATTTGAATGAATTTCAAATATTAAAATGGTAGGATAAGATATGTACATTGCATCTCAGCTCGAGCTTCTCCAGCAGACTTTTATTTGGTAAGCAGTGACTTTATTGTTTTTAGATTTTAAAATGATGAATTGTTAAAGTAGTTGAAATCTTTTGAATGATTCTACTGACTTGCATAGAGGCAAAACCTGTGTGCATTATGTGTGTTTCATTATAGGTGAGTTATTTTGCCACTTGTTCCTGCCTAAGTGATCGGCAAAGGTTTCCATCCTTCTTTAGAACGATCCCAAGTGATGCTTTCCAGGTAAAACTCTGTTCTAGGAATAACAAATGATCTTCCCAAACAAAGAAATCTTTTGTCTTGGACACAAAAGTAGGGTATTTATTCTGTGTACTGCAACTATTCAGAACAAAGAGCACAATGGGATCACTTAAGTGTGATTTTACTATTAGATATGAATAGGTAATTTTCCTCCGAAAGGTTTTTTCCATCCTGTGCATTAATCCCTCCACCCTGTATTCAATTAGGTGCGTGCTATGATCCAGATACTAAAACGCTTCGGCTGGACTTGGGTAGGTCTGCTGGTCAGTGATGATGACTATGGACTCCATGTTGCCCGATCCTTTCAGTCTGACTTGGCTCAGTCTGGTGGAGGTTGTCTGGCCTACACAGAGATTTTGCCTTGGGGTGACAACTCAGCTGAATTAAGTAGGATTGTGGAAGTGATGAGGAAATCCACAGCTCGCCTGGTCATTGTGTTTGCACACCAGATCCACATGATCAAACTAATGGAAGAGGTATCTATCTATCTATCTATCTATCTATCTATCTATCTATCTATCTATCTATCTATCTATCTATCTATCTATCTATCTATCTATCTATCTATCTATCTATCTATCTATCTATCTATCTGCTGCCAGCATCATAGATTTAATTGCTACTTTATACTCAGTAGCAGGTGTAACACACCTAAGAATTCTTCCCACACCAACATCAAAAGTAGTGAACATTAATGATTAGCGTCTTAACCACAAAGTTTAAACTTTGAAGTTTAAACTTTATCTGTTCCACATGAGTCTGAAAATAATGCTTAATATAATGAAATTTACAGGTAGTGAGGCAGAATGTGACAGGCCTGCAGTGGTTGGCCAGTGAAGCTTGGACAGCAGCTGCCGTGCTCCAGACCCCCCACCTCATGCCCTACCTGGGTGGCACACTGGGCATTGCCATCCGCCGAGGAGAAATACCAGGACTCAAGGACTTTCTGCTAAGAATACGACCTGACCTACATAACAACAATAACAAAGGAAATAGCTTGGTAAGATTGTAATCTTACAATCAGATCTGTGATTACAGTAGTAAAATATTGTTATTTCTGCTAATACTTTAAATACATTTCAGGTGAGGCAATTTTGGGAATACACATTTCAGTGTAGATTTGCTCCAGCTCCAGCAGGTTGGATGGAAGCTGAGGGAACACTATGCACTGGAGATGAAGACTTAGAGAATGTGGAGACTGAGTTTTTGGATGTTTCTAACCTCAGGCCAGAGTATAATATTTACAAGGCTGTGTATGCTCTGGCGTATGCCCTCCATGACATGCTGAGCTGCGAGCCGGGGAGAGGGCCGTTCAGCGGGCACAGCTGTGCTAATTTGCAAAGACTGGAGCCATGGCAGGTGTGATATACGATTACACTCGATCTGTTTAGTTTTTGAAACCTGCTCCACCACTTGAGCTGTTTCCTTGAATAGATTTAAGGAAAAAGAAGCATTATTAGATGTGGCATTAGTAGTCAATGACAGTTTCAATCTCTTTATTGTCTGAGAATAGAAGACCAAACCTTTAACCCTAGAAGGTACCTGACAAAATAAATTTCAATTGAATTTTTATAACATACATACTTAAAGGCAGCAGTGGTTGATCAGATTTAGAGTATAAAATCTCATGTTTTTAGTGCATTATATATGGACACTAGCATGACTAGATCAAGCAAATCTATCACAGAATATCTGAAGGAATATGCCCAACCAAGAAAAGTACATTTTTTTTAGAGTCACCCTGTGAAAAAACTTAACCTTCATTTAATTTATCTTACCCCATCTTAGCTTATGTATTACTTGGAAAAAGTCAATTTCACTACACCATTTGGCGATCAAGTGTCATTTGATGAGAATGGTGACGCCTTACCAATATATGACATCATGAACTGGCAGTGGCTCCCTGATGGAAGAACTAAAGTTCAGAATGTAGGTGAAGTTAAGAAGTCAACCTACAAAGGTGAAGAACTCACACTTCATGAAGACAGAATCTTTTGGCGCTTTGACTCCAAACAGGTTACTTCTCCCTTTTCTTCTTTATGTCTTTGTATTCAATGATACATGACATCAGCATCAAATGATGTAGAATAACGATTATAAAACTCTTACAATCCCTGCAGCCACCCAGATCAGTGTGCAGTGAGAGCTGTCTCCCAGGGACCCGCATGGCCAGAAAGAAGGGGCAACCTGTCTGCTGTTTTGACTGTGTCCCTTGTTCCGAGGGAAAGTTCAGCAATGAAACAGGTTGGTATCAATATAATGTTATTATACAATATTCTGTGTTATATCTTAGAATATGAATTTCCATTCAGGAATCTTCCCCTCCTTGGTGCCCAAGTAATGCAGACCAAAATATGGCCAACACTGCAGAATCATGGGTGGGAGGGACAATGTTGATGTTACACAAGCAACTATTACAGTTGGTTAGGGTAGCTGTGTGTAGGAGATTCACAGGGATTGGACATACCCATCTCAAAAAGGTAAGAACTTTTAACCAAAGATATTGCAGAATGAAAGAGAATTCTCCCTTTCCTTCTTAGATTCCATGGAGTGCACCAGTTGTCCAGAAGATTTCTGGTCCAGCCCCCAGCGTGACCACTGTGTTCCTAAGAAAACAGAGTTCCTCTCCTATCATGAGCCTCTGGGAATCTGCTTGACAACTGCCTCATTGCTTGGCACATTTATCTGTTCTGTTGTATTAGGAATCTTCATCCATCATCGCAGCACACCCATGGTGCGAGCCAACAATTCAGAACTCAGTTTCCTGCTCCTGGTGTCTCTTAAACTATGTTTCCTCTGTTCACTACTGTTCATTGGACATCCAAGACTGTGGATCTGCCAACTGAGACATGCAGCATTTGGTATCAGCTTTGTGCTTTGTGTCTCATGCATCCTGGTGAAAACCATGGTGGTTCTGGCTGTGTTCAAGGCCTCCAAGCCAGGAGCTGGATCCAATCTGAAGTGGTTTGGTGCTGTGCAGCAGAGAGGGACAGTTCTGGTTCTTACTTCTGTTCAGGCAGCAATCTGCACTACCTGGCTTGTCTCTGCCTCACCAGCTCCTCATAAAAACACCCAGTACCACAATGACAAGATAGTTTATGAGTGTGTAGTTGGGTCCACGATTGGTTTTGCAGTGTTACTTGGTTATATTGGCTTGCTGGCCGTCCTTAGCTTCCTCTTAGCATTTCTGGCAAGGAATCTTCCAGACAACTTCAATGAGGCCAAACTCATCACTTTCAGCATGCTGATCTTCTGTGCTGTGTGGGTGGCCTTTGTCCCTGCTTATATCAACTCTCCAGGCAAATATGCAGATGCAGTGGAGGTATTTGCCATCCTGGCGTCCAGTTTTGGCCTCTTGGTGGCACTGTTTGGACCCAAATGTTACATAATCTTGCTGAAACCAGAGAGAAACACAAAGAAAGCAATCATGGGTCGAGCCACTACAAAGACTTAAACCGCACTTGTGATATTAACACTATTTTACAAAACATATAAAGTAACTCATATATATCAATCAGTTGTAATCAACCTGTATTTTGCATTTATTCATCTGCTCATGAAATGGCTCACAATAAGTAGCCTCATTTCTAAATTTAAAACTGACGGAGAAATTGGATGCAGAATCTGTATGGTGTGAATAAAATCTCAGAAAGTTTTCATTGCCTCTTTTGCCTGATTTCATAAGTAGGTTTTACTAAAAAAAATACTGAACTTTCATAACAATGTGTCTTTGAACAAGTTGACTACACAACAAATTCCAGCTAATAACCCTCAGAGATGGAAAAAAATAAGATAATTTTTGACTCTTGTGGTTGCTAAATCCCCCTTTTTTTCAACATGAATTCATTTTAAGCTAAACAAACATTGGGAAAAATGATACATGAATTGATAAATTAATTCACTAAATGATTCTCATTAATCCCATTTTAACTTTACAGAGACTTCTTGCATTTTACTTCAGTCCAAATGCCACATGAATAAGGAGATACAATGTCCACATGAGTGGCCAAAACAGTAAGGTTCAGTCATGATAGTTTGAAATACTTCCTGGAAGTTTTTAAGATACATAAGGACAAAGTAAGAAGGTAAACCCAATTATATAATTTGACGAAACTAAATAAATGAAAACCCACAATGATTATTTTTATTTAGTTACTTATTTAATGAGTATTTAGAATGTGAAAAGATTCCGCTGAATTGAGTTGTCACAGAATAAGCAAGACAGTGTGCACTGTTTGCCAGTTGAACATTTTTCTTTTATTTAGTTTCGATTTCAGTGCCTCTAAACTCTGAGCCAAAGCCCATTTAAAAAAAAAAAACAAACTTGTTGAAAACTTATACAAAGTTCAAGAGAAATCTGAGAGGGTAGTCTACATCTTTGTAATAAAGAAACCTCATAACAACATGGCTGTTTGATTTATGGCAACCTTTTGTGAAACAACAATTACACTAATCTATGACTTGGCTTGTTATTAACAAACGCTATATGAGATGTAATTGGATGGCAATATTGATCAATAAACCACGTATGATTTGGGAATTGAATTAATCCACATAGGTGTGTGCTAGGTGTGTGATCCAGATACTAAAACGCTTTGGCTCGACAGTGTGGCAAAACTTTATATTCTCATCCATCATAAAACCATTACACCAAGGATTGGTTTAATACGATGCACAGGTGGTATTTACAAGGCTGTGTATGCTCTGGCATATGCCCTTGATAACATGCTTCAATGTGTCCCAGGGAGAGGGCCTTTCAGCAGGCACAGCATGACTGGAGCCATGGCAGGTGTGATATCAAGTTACACTCCACCTATAAATGCTTTAAAAACAGGTGCTACACTTTGAGGTATTTACTGAGGGTACTTATGAGAGGAGAAAATTATGGGGAAAAAAGCAATACTTGAAGTTACATATCAATATGCCAGCTTTTTTTTATCGTTTTCTTTTAAGATAAATAGCCTGTGTGCTGTTTTGACTGCATCCCTTGTTCTGAGGGAAAGATCAGCAATTAAACGAGTTGGTATCAATTAATAATTTCTATGGTTTGTTGTGATGTATTGTTGGCATTCAAGTGTATCCCCTGTGGATGCCCAGTTGGCATCGAGGAAAAAGCACATGCCCAGAAACCCAGGGTGCATCCTTGGCAGTGGTGCCCAATTTCACATCAATGATATTGTCCACAGGGGGGAGGAATGGTGTCCTTGTTGCTGCAATAGCAACTCCAACTACCTGAAAAGAGAAAAAAAAAGTAGGAAAATGACACATAAAAATTAGAACCTTTTTTTCATAGACTCCATGGAGTTCAGCAGTTGTCCAGAGGATTTACAATGAGCCTCTGGGAATCTGCTGCATCTGCTTTATCTGTGCCGTTGTATTAGGAATCTTCATCCATCATCGCAGCACACCCATGGTGCGAGCCAACAATGCAGGACTCAGCTTCCTGCTCTTGGTGTCTCTCTATGTTTCCTCTGTTCACCGCTGTTTATCAAACGTCCAAGACTGTGGACGTGTTTCATACAGGCTTTGCCTTCTACCTTTCAACTTTCTGTTATGCCATCATTACTGCAATTACTGTGGTGACTGCAACAGCAGTAATGTCTGATCCTGTCAAATTGCGATAATTTCGATTGATGGAAGAATCAGCATAAGTGAACATGAATTTTATTCACACTCAAATCATAAGAAATGAAATTGGATATGGAATGTGGTTAGAAAATTTCACTTTAATATACAACTTCTATCCAGCTTCCACATGATGAATGTGAAAGAGCCGTATAAGAGCTCTGTGGAGAGAGCAGCCAGCAAAGCCTCTGCAGCCTACTTCTGCTGGATGGCAGTGTGCTCAACAACCTTGTTTCGAGCATTCCTCCACAATACCCTGGTACTTAGCATTGGTCTTCGCAGGGTACAGTCAATTCTATCAGGGCAAGTTGTTTAGTTGCCTATGAAAAAATGACGATGTCTGGTTGCAAAGATGCAACTGCAATTTGTGCCAGGAACTTGAATTGCCTGTCAAGATTGACCAACAGCTTCCAGTCCTGTGCAGTAGTGAGTAGGCCCTCTGAAGCTCTTGGTTGTGCTCTCTTGCCTTGACAAATGACATGTATTTTCTTGGAGGGGGCAGTGATGACGGCTGTTTTTTATGGCTGAGGAGAGACCATATCACCCAGGACATTCAGGCAGCTGGGGGCTTGATCGAAGTATTCCTCTCCCAGACCAAAGAGGGCAGAAAGGTATGTCGGCTTTGCCCCGGAGCTGGAGGTTTGCAGGGTTGGGACGGGTGTCATACACAGCTAGGATCAGGAATTTTTTGTGCTGGGGCTCTGTTAAGGTAAGCTTTTGCTCCACTGCACTCTCCTGTCTCATCCATGCCCCCTGCTGTTTCATGTCTACCATTCTGCTTGTTCATCCACCGCTGCTCTGACTTCCTCCTGAACAAGTTGCCTCCTCTCCTTGCCTTGTTGTACTGACGTGATGGAAAGCTTCCAAACTCTGCTCTTCCTCTTGCCACTGCTCCCACCGCTATCTCGTACTTCAGCCTCGCTTATTCCTTCTCCAGCTCCAGACTGGCTCTCCATTTCCTGCCGTTGCAGATTTTAATGCCGGCTGCTGAGACTTTCTGATCTTTGTAGGTCTTGGTACTGCAGTAGACCAGGAGACCTTGTACTCTTCAGTGATGCTGTTGAATGGAAGTTCCAGGATGATATTTTCTCGTACACCAGCAGAGGCCAGAGAATGCAGGGCAAGAGGCTATGATGATAAATCCAAGACTTGAATTTTCCCAGCAGCCCTGACTTGTCCACTCTGCTGAGCCAGGTCTCTGGCTCCTTGATGGATGTCTGGATGGCCACCAAGTCTTCCAGGCTTTGGTCAAAAAGTTTTCCGAAAGTATTGATAATATTGTTGTGCCATTCAGGGCAAAGTGGAACTTGTCGGACACTCTGCCTTTCTTAAAACAAGTGACTGGGACTTGGTTGGCTTGAAGCTCATCCTCTCCCACTTGATAAGCCTCTCCAGTCCTTAATATAACCATCTGCTGCCTGGTACAGAGAATGTAGTGACGGTGAGACATCCATGAAGCTCTGATGGGGGCAGTTGCACACCAGACCTGTCTAAAGGGCCTCTGCACTCCACCTCTGCAGCTTTTACAACCATGTGAGGATGGGGAGGATGAACAGGGTGAATGATGTTGTACACCTGGTGCTTATGCCCTTACTCCAGCCGGTGCCAACTTGATGTTCCTGGCCTGGAAGTGACTCTCAAACTCAAGTTGTTGTAATAGTCCAAGATGAGACTCTTGATCATACTGGAAACATTCAGTTCAATTCAATTCAATTTTGTTTATATAGCGCCATATCATAACAGATTTTATCTCAATTTTCACATAAAGCAGGTCTAGACCAGACTCTTTATAGTTATTATTTACAGAGACCCAACCTTTTCTCAGCATTTTCTTCTCTGTGACTGTATGGTTACCTCTATACAAACTGTTAAATCGACTCACTAGACTCACTTCACAACTAACAGATTTCTAGATGTTAGGCTACAGAACAAACTATCTTACAAAGTACTAGGGTCCATGCATGCGAGACAAAAGGAAGTTACTGTATGTCATTATCACAGAGAATACAAGTAGGAAATGAATGAGATGTTGTAAGGCTGCACAGTCTTGTTGAGAGATACACAGAGAAGCGTCAGAGCACTATTAGATGGTAATATGCTTCCATCTACTGGTCATTATTGGGTACATGCAGTTTAAACAAAACAGTATCCATGTTGTCAGCTCCTGCAATATTAACTAGAGATAGTGTGATGGGCAGAAGATTTTAATATTGCCTTCACTACTATGGATTTAATACTGCAGCAAGTCATTCCAGGCCCTTTTTTTTCGAAAAGCAGTTTTACTTTCTTTTAACAATGTAAAGGCAAAATCTATGACACTGACCCACTTAGAAAGTGCTAAATCTGTATTTTTTTACTATGAACTAATGCAGTAGCGACAGATGTTTGCCAGCAGGCCAATAGAACCTAGAGGGAAGCTCACCACAGAGGCCATGGCACACTTCAAGGTGACCTTTGACCTTTGGAAACCAAGATCATGTAAAGGGGCACAGGGGGGCTGAAGGAAAGCCATAAAGCGCAGATGATAGCCTGTATGAACAGTAAACACATCTTTATGCCCTACCAAGTGTAGTTGCTCAAAAATATAAAAACAAATTTTCGGTAACAACTTATAAAAACGCCTGCAATTTATAGTTTAATTTTGTTATATGAAACAGGTACCAGTAAAGTTGTACTGGAGTGTACCAGACAAGACCAGACTGATGGACGACCAATGAACACCAGTGAGCACAGGAAGCAGAACTTCAGCAACAGAAGAAGGAGAAAGCTCATTTCTGAGTTGTTGGCTCGTACCTTCAGGTTAAACAGATGAACAGACAAAGATGATGAAAGAAAGACACCTGGAAAAAGATTGCGTAAAACAAACTCTTTTACATTGAGATCGGTTCTTACCACAGGTGTTTGACGGAAGTAAGGAAAAACCAATTGGCAAGGGATGCAGGCATTTCAACTAGCAGTGGCCCAGAACCTTAATGGACAGAGCTCACAGTGGGGGGGAACCTAGGAGAGGACAGAGGGCAGAGGTTAAAAGACAGTAGAGGGGAAAGGGGAGTAAAACAAAGTGGGAAAAAGAGCAGATGAGCTTAAAGTGGAAAGATTCATGAGTTAAGGGTGACTTCATTTTGGAGGGTATGAGGTTTTTGAAGTTTTACATTGTAATCTCCTAACCAGTTGTATTGCTAATCCTTCAGCACAGGGGATACAGTCAAAGCAGCAGGCAGGTTCCTCTTTCCTGGTTTCCACTTGGGTCCCTGGCAGACAGCTCTCACTGCACACTGAAATAGGCCCCTAAAGAAAAAGCCAAATGATATTCTCACTGACATAATCTGGTGAATTGACAAAGACATTAAATTCAACAGCAAAGTTGTCAGTGGCCTTGGGATTTGTTGATCTGAATACCTGCCTGGATCCTGTGCTCCACTGAAAGCCTGATTCGTTAAGGTGGAGATCAAACCCTTCCACGCGACCAATCAGAACAAGCTTTAGTGAAACCTCAGGAGTGTTCTGCCTGTTCGCAAGGTCGCACTTTCCTGGAATGGCGGCTCCTTGAAAATAAAACCTTTCACCCTGTGGGGTGGTGATGTTCACTTTGTTCAAGTGCTGCAACAGCTAAAAGCAACAAATGAAAGTTACAAACTGTTGATAGTCAAAAGAGAAAATCCGTATACAAAAAATTCACATAAAACATCCAGCGCAACAAAACTGCAAGAAATCTTAACCATGAAACCATGATTAACTCTACGGTTTTGATGTGATTTGGAAAAGAGCAGTTGGAGCGGTTGTCTCCAGCAGGTCTGTCCCTGTTGGGGCAGGAGAGAAGGCTGTGAAGGGCACGTGCTGCAGTAACGAACAGCAAGGTAGACATTGTACGCCAATAGACACATTTGACCGATGGTCAGACGTCTTTGTGTAATAATGAACCTCTTTATCCATGCAAATTCCCATGCAACTTGTTCACATTTCTCTTGGTCAGTTCCAGAAATAGTGCTTTTACATCAGTACACAAGCAAAAGATCAGAACCGCCCTCACAGTAGAAGCTTGAATTCTGAGTGCTGCACGTCTGGCATCACTCACAATAGTTTCTTTGTGTAGTGTCTCTATGAATTCCAGACACATACCTTTCCCCTTAACCTCTTCCTGAAATACCTGAAATAATGAAACATGTTATTGGTACTACATATGAAGGGGACATGAGGGATTTTTTTCAGGCAATTTAAATCAATAATAAAAGAACAAACGCCTGTAGTGCCAATTGACCATAATCACTGTTTTCAAGCACAGCTCAAGTCCAAGTCCACTGGAAACGTATGGCCAATTAGGCAATGGCCCGAGCTCGGTAAATATCACTGGGAATTGTTCTGAGGAAGTCGGGAAACTCTGGGCTAAGACAGGGGCTCACAATTGGTACAGAGAGAGGCCCCGGGATTCTGGACAGTAATTTGCCCATTGTAGATGAGGAAGCACCAATGAGCAAAGGAGCAGGCTGCCTATCTGAGGACAGCATTGGACATATAATTACATAGGAACAAACCTTCTAATCTATAATCATACCAGTTTTAATGGACATAACAAATTTTAAATGCCTACTAAATTATATTAAGTCGTACTTCCTTCACTAGGTTGTTCATAAAATGCTGAATGAGGCTCAGAGGCTGTCAATGTGCAGCTGTGTGTTCTCCTCCGACCAGTGGCAGTGCAACTTGCAGAGCCCAAGGGTATCGGCCACAGCTATCAAATATAGAGTGTGCCAGCTTCACTCCTGGCAGCAGGGTGCTGTCACAATTGCTTTCCTCCACCGCAAAAGTCATAGCATACATATAAATCCACATATAACCTGAGACAACTGGAGAAAAAAGAGTAAAATAGCAAGACAGAACGAGATATTCTGCAATATCAGTCAGTGAAAGATAAAAAAATAATCATCAGCATGAATAAAACATACAACAGATGTCCAGAAACATCACATATATAAACATAAATGTATTACACCTACATTTGGCAAAATTAATATATCATAATCTGTCATACTATCAACAACATAATAAGCAAATCATCATGTAATAAAAATGCAATACATGTGATTATCCAGTGTAATGTTCATAATGTGGCGGCTTGATTAAGTCCTGCTCCACAGCCGAGGGTAAGTAATACAGATTAAAGAGTCCGCTGATGATCACATCTCCATCCTGGGAGAGGCTCTTGTTGCTGGATGCACCCAACCGGGAGAACAGCACCGCCTGAACCACCTCCACTCCCATCTGCCTGTCCGCTACACTGAGAAGCAGCAGTGAGAGGCCCGAGGAGGGCCAGCAAGTGGGGAGCCGCGGCAACCAGGACATGGGTGCAGCTGTTCTGGACATTTAAAACATTCAAGTGGCTGTTACCTATACGTCAGAATATGCATCGGCCATAAGTGCAATAAATTCAGTCTGTTTAAAACACAGACTGAATAGACAATGTTCATAAGTTCCTGTTGGCAAAGAAAAATTCAATTTCACATGCTCGATGTAACAAATAACATCATTACCTCATGTCAGTTACCCAAAAAAGGAAAGCAGACTATTAACAGAAACATGTTTCAATTGATTAAACATTCCCTTAAACAAGGTAAATTGTTATTTCTGAAAATGGTATCTTGAGCAAAACATACCTCCCATCCCCAATCTGCACAAGTGAAGTGTTGATATGAATATTTATAATAACTGTAGAGTCTTTTACATTGAGATAAAACTGATGACAGAAGCAGCACACCATCCAAAATTACACCTCTCTGGAGTAATGGTGGAAAAATAAACGAATTCTAGAAAGTAATTAGCCTTAATGAAGCAGTGGTGTGTGTTCTGTTGAGGAACTGGCCAATAATTTCCTGTTGATACACTTAGTTCAAAGGTTTTGCAAAATAAAATGTTCCATAGCAGTCAAATAAGTTAGTAGAATCAAACAATTATTTCCAAAGCCAAACTAAAAATTGTGAACCAGACTGTAATATATTATTTATACACCCTCCAAGCAGTTTATTAGGAATAACATACGAATACTCAGCAGGGCCTTCTGCACGATACTGCATGATTAGAAAGACCCAGCCTAAATACAGTGCTGGATAAGCGACTAAAAACTTACGGAAGACTACCTAACTCTAATCTTAATGAGCTTAAAAAATTGGAGATCAAATATGAAGACAATCATTGAACTATATGATTGTGTTTTTCCTAAGACTCCCAAAGGATATTGTACCGTGATTGAGTCATAAGACTTAACAAAATGTGCAAGTCTGGGTTGGAACCACTGTGGGGAATTGTATGCCCAGAGCAACAGGTGTGCTATTTGTCAGATCTATTAAAGTCATTTCATGAGCAATTACATCTCATTATGTTTAAGGTACCATACGGGGAAAGATGACACTGTCTGTGACTTCTTAGGTTTGAGCTAGAGCTGCATTCTTGATGATTCATTATCCAATACCGCGTAGCATTTTGAGTAAAAAAGGAGATAGACATGTTATTTTTTGAAATCAGATATTCCAACATTTTATTGCATTGGTAGGAAAATGCTCACAGTCCTCCGATGAGCAACAATACAAAGAAATAAAGGATGGTGTAACGCTGAAACAATAATTTTAAAAAACTGCAGCTTTGCCACCCTCCCCTCCTCAGCCTGGGCCTTTGTAGCTGTCACTCTGTTATACAAAATAAAATAACCAGAACCAACAAGAGATTATTTTTGCAGTCTGTATCAAAGCAATTATAAAAATAAAAACCTTTAAACTCCAAATCTTTGAGATTTGCAATCATATTTTCAAATTCTACAAATAATAGAGAGCAACAAGTCCAAGCACGGACGTTTATGTACTGTATTACACCCATTACAAACAAGCCTTTGTCCTCCGTTGTATAGAATTCAACTATTTGTTCTGTGCAAATGCTGTTGGGCAATGCAACATCTATTTTATAAACTGGTGCATAGTCATGCTTGACATGTTCATGGGTAACATGCACGAACAAATGTACAGTTAGAACTGGTTCTGAACTAAAATCCATCTCAGATTTAAAACAATGACAGCAATATTTACACAGAACACAAATAAGGAAATACCACTGAAAACAGAAGGAAGACTTACATTTGATCTTTGAGAAGATGAATTCCATCTATTAAAAGTAGCTGTTTGATTTCACTACACATTCAAATGATACAATGAAAGACATTCCCTCTTTGCTTAAAACCAAATCCTTTTTTTTTTTCCTTTTTTTGTTTTTTTGCTTCATACTCAATGTACGCAGTTTGGACAGTACATCACAGGGACAAAGATAACAAGTATCTGTGTACAATCAGTCTAGGAAGCCATTTGAAGGGAATCAAAGTTCCCAAGTACATTTACACATTAAGCAGAATATAGACAATACACTGCCAGACAAGAAAGACCATTCACTATTGGATAGTGGAAATTTCATACAGGAAATTCATGCTGTCAGATCTAACCATGGATTATATGTGATGTTTCACTGATATTGCACAGACTATATCTTTTTCTAGAAATAAACCCAGAATAAGATTCATTTAATGGTTAAAAGGGAAACCTACTGGCCTGTGAACATGGGAACAAATAATGGCCAGTATTTATTTCTATGATTTTCTGGCTTTTGGTGTAATTGAACATCATCAAAAATCAGTGCTTGATTTTCAATCTAATTTTAGGTTTGTATCAGAGCTACAGTCTGAGCAGAAAGTAGACCTCAGGTTCCGATGCAGTGTTGTTGGGGTCTACATTGGGAAGGGAGTCATCAGTATAGTATCGATCTCCATGATGATCCACATTTCCATAATGTAATGATGTACAAGCACCTTCAGGAAGCCCCCTGTCTTCCAGGTGACCAAGGTAGCCGGCTATGTAAGAACCTGTCGAGTGTCTGTTAGCTGGTGGATTCTGTGAGGCTGGTTTATTCCTCAACACCACCCCACCAATGCTGGCTGTACCATTGATCACCACACCTGCCCGAGGCTTTAGAGCCTCCTGCTGTCTTTCGCGGGCGCGGCTGTTGATGTGACGCACTCGGCTCTGGCTACGAGAAGATAGGCGACGGGTAAGGAGTGGAGGGGAATCATCCGTATCCCTGGGAACGACGGGAGCTATAGTTGTTGCCTGGGGCTGTGACGGTGGGGATTTTACTTGATGATGCAACTCAGGAGACGGGGGCCTATCTTTTTCACTGTCATCCCCCTCAAGACTGACCAGCTTACGTAGCTGTTCGGTAAGTGGATCACAAGACTGTGATTGGAAAGTTACTTCCCCCATGGTGCCCATCCTCTTTTGCTTCCTCATATGGGGAGTGATGAAACTGCGACTAATAATGTGATATTTGCTCTGGAAGTTGCATGATATGTCTTCGGAGGTCAGGTCTCCCAGGGACTTGGACTTACACTGGCTGGGGGCTGTGGAGTCTATGGTAGCGGACTGGGAATCAGTTGATAAAGGCTGTACATCTGAGTGCAGTGAAACTCTGGTTTCAGGCTGTGAATAGTGCCTAGGATTGATGAGGGAAACATTTTGCTTCCACGACTGCCTCAGGGTGTGTGACTGTGTTCGATTTTGGCTGTGTGGCTCAGTGTTTTGAGGAGCTGAAGTCTCTGATGAGGGCATAATGCAGTCATATTCCATTTTGCTGTATACTGCATTGCAGTCTGACGAGGGGGGGTATATTCCTCTATCTCTACAGATGGTTATAGACACAGTAGATTGGCCAGGGAGGCTTTCAGAAGAGGAGAAACCATTGTGGAAACACTTCACTTGCTCCCCCTCCATCTGTTTACACCCTAGCCTGTTTTGATAAGACCTGTTTAGGATCTGGCTGCCACTGTAGCTCCTTTGTTGTATGTAGGAGCTGCTGAAGTCTTTGCAGTTAAGGGCTTTAGCGTTGCCCTGAGAAATGGAGTAGCTGTTCTGAAACTGCAGATTAGGGTTGGAGGGTCTAGAGTTGACAGGTCTGTGAAGTGGTGAAGGCTGGGAGTTGATCTGGCGCTGGTCATAATTGGACATCTGATAGGAAGGTTGGTTGACTGGGGAGGGACAGTGTGAAAAAGCTACATGAGATGTATGTAATGGGTATTGTTGTTGGTGATCATGGTATGTTGAAAGCTGTTTTTTTTGGGAGTAGTCGGGAGTGGACTCGTGGTTTTGGTAGATAGCATGGCGTTTAGTTGGACTGATGGGCCCCTCCCACTGGCCGCCATGTCTTGGTGAAGTCAGCATCTTATCCAATGGATCCTCATCAACATTAATCTCCACCTCTGCAAAAGCATTTCTAGGTGAGTCGTGGAGAAACTGGAGAGAGTTGTTTATCGAGGAGCTCATGTATCTTTTAGAAGTACTCCGTTCTATCTCAGGTACTGACGCCGGGGGATCATACACTTCCTCGTATACACTCTCCTCTGCCTCCTCAGTTTCTTCACTTCCGAACCTCTTCCTGTGCATATCATCCCAATCAACACTGTGCCCCTTCCCTAAATCCTGAACCCCTTTTGCTGGAGAGGACCCCAAGCAGTTTGAGGATTTGCTCTCCATAGTGTCCGCCTGAATATGGACTGTTTGTTTCCTCAGGTTGTACACTGATACAGGCAACAGCACCTCCTCATCCAGAATGGTGTACACTTCCTCAAGCTCAGCAGTTTCTGGGCTGGAAAAGAGGCCTGGAGCAGTTGTATTTACCTGAGAAATCTTGCAGGGGGAAGGGATTTGATGATTTACATGATTAGGTTTTTGAGATACCTTTTGGGGACTTACCAGGTGACTCTTGTGCGGAGAAGCTATGTCGGTCTTGAGAGGAGACCTTAGATCTTGCAGCGCTTTAGGTGTGGTAGGCCTGAAGTTTGAGTGGTGGGAAGGACTACAATCAAAAGATGTTGTTGTGAAATCATTTTGGTCAACAGTGCTTTCAAATTGACCAATCAGAGCAGAAATAGATCCACGTGTGTCTTGCTCATTGTCTAAGGACACAGCATCAATGAGTCTGGAGATGATGCTGTCATGCAAAAAGCGGGGACTCTTCAGATCACAGTCCATACTGACAGGAGAAAGAGGAGCAACAGAGGATGGGGCAGAGGAGGAGGAGGATGAGACTGAAGGTGCAACAGTGAATGTTGTGCTGTTTGATGATGTTTCGGGTTTATCTGATCTCATCTTGTTGTTATTTGAAAGCGAGACCAAACAGTTTTTCTCTTTTCTTGTGGAAATGATCTTTGATTTGCTGACTCCATTGTCTTCTGACTGGTAATTGGCATAGTCTTCTTCCTTTCTTACATCTCCTCCACAAATAACCAGATAAGAAGCTTCCACTGATTGGTCAAAGTTTTTATTTGTGTGTGTCTTAGAAGGGGAAGAGACTCCTGGTTCAATAGAACATGATTCGATTAGAAGGTCCAGAGAGGAAGACCTGGGCCTGTTGAGGGGGCAAGCTCCTGTGGACACAGATAATTAATCAAAAAGATTAATAAAGATAGGCTTATACACTACCATTTGATGTTGAACACCAAGCCAATCAACAATCAAATGACAACAATTAACAGTCCAGCCAATACAAGCCAATAGCAATACATAGACAAATGGATCACCAAATACAACTGTGAAGGGGAAGCTGGAAAATGAGGCTGTTGAAGTTAAAAAAAGGGAAGAATCGTCGTTGGTGAACATCAGATTAGGAAGGAGATGATCAGATGGGATCAGTTTGGTCAAATGGGATCGAATGACACACCAATATATTTGTCAGACCACTTTCAAACAAAATACACTGGGTGGACGCAATACTGATGTTTTTGAACAATGCAACCTTCAGACAATAGGTATTTTAGATTACCTGCAGGAACATCCTAGTCAGTTCTCTACTATAAAGAAGCACAACAAATGAAGATGGGACAGAAAAGGCATGTTAAGGTATTATGGGGAGTAGACTGTTCTGTCAGTTAACATGGTTAATGTACATGACTTTTAGATAGCTGTAGCAGGATAAGTAAAGCAAAGGAGGGAAATCAGAAAGAGTTACATCTTAAATTAATCAGTGTGCAAAGCATTTCAAGGCAAAATGTTGCTTAAAGACATGTTAGCTCTAAGGATTTTGTCCCCAAAAATTACTTACTTGTCATACATTTTAAATAAATCACTTGGATAGCACAGCAAATACGTTCGCAAAGCCAAAAGCGATGCTGTAATTAATGCCACAGACTGCTGTGTCTATGTTTGTGCTGGTATTAGATAACGATTTGTGAATCATAAAAAAATTCTTGAGCTAATTAAACTAGAATGGATGTAATTTTGGTGTAATTTGCGTAACTCCTAAACATAGTTAATTCTTTGACTGGGGTTAGAGGAAAATACCCACCAATGACAGTGTCTGCACCCATATCATGCTGTTCCTTGTCTGGGGAACAGAGTGATAGTTGCCCTTGCAGGAGCCTGTCTAAGGGCATGGAGATAGGTCTGTGAATGAGGGGGGCTCGGGGCTGGAGACGCTTCTCCACCCCTCCTTCCTTCCCTGACACGCCTTCTCCTCCTGGCCCTGCACCTGTGCCGTTCTTTTGGTCTGATATTGAAGCTACTGACTCTGATAGCACCATCTTGGTCTTCTTCCGCCCCTTTGCAGGGGCACTGGCAGTGCGCCGCAGGAGGTGATCACTGATGGATCGTTTCCGAAGGCCACCAGAGTTTGTATCCACGGAGGACTTGGAGGAGCGGTTAAACAAACCCCGAATGCCTCGCAGCTGATGACCCTGAGGGCAGGAGGAACACAACAGGAGGTTGAAAGATATCAGCATAGAGTAGAGGAAAAGTTCAAGATGACATTATCAGACGAGGTGCACTTCCAAACACAACGTTTCACACATTAAACTCTGATGTCAAAATGTTCATTTTGATGAAAACAATGAAAAGATATGACATGTATTGAACTTATTGAACAACAAATATAACAGTTGCATGCTTTTACATGCATTACCTATAGATGGCACCCTTACCCCTTAAATAAAGACAACAACAAATATGCAAGAAGCTGTTGTGGATTGTGCCTACATGCATTGCAAATTATTCCATCTTTGTTTTACAATGAGGCGACAAGAATTTAAAAATGAACTCCGAATAAAAACTAACCTTATAAACAAACTGTATGACTCGATGGTTCAATGTCACACACGAACAAGTCATTGAATATGCAGTTGAACACGCACTGTACTTGTGCATCATGCATTACTCTTTCATGCAGCACCACACAGAGCCTAGTGCATCAGGATACCTTGTTAGATCCTAGAAAGTGCATTATGGTAAAGCTGGGGTTCAGGACTAGAGGGCTCCACTAGAAAGACAAGGGATTGAAGGAGCATAGCTTCAATGGATTGATGTCTTTAGAGAAACACTTCCTTTTTGTGTACCTCCAAAATATAATCTCAACTGACAAA
Source organism: Istiophorus platypterus (assembly GCA_016859345.1). Taxonomy (NCBI): domain Eukaryota; kingdom Metazoa; phylum Chordata; class Actinopteri; order Istiophoriformes; family Istiophoridae; genus Istiophorus; species Istiophorus platypterus. Next base: position 10,230,538 of record CM029116.1, on the reverse strand, counting down.
AGAAGCTGAAAGGTGGCAATGCTATAGAGCTCATCAGGACAATACGGCACTTACCTTCCCATATACATCATGCACTGATACATGCACAAAGATGGAAGCCTGAGTCAGCCCCTCCAAGTAAACATGTCTGTAACCTGTTGTTAGATATGAAGGGAGAAAGCATGTGAGTCAGAGTGTAAATCTAAGAGAGATAACGCCTGTCATCAGGCTGGAGGTTGTGTAGTAGTTGCCTGAGGAGAGGGCATCAGGAATTCAGTGATAACTCTGATGGATGGGGACAACAAAAGCAGCAAAAAAAACCTTAGAAGCCACAGGTCTTTTACAGAACAAATCAAACAAGTTATGGTTCACTAGACAGAAGATAATTGTACCCCATAGCCATAGCACTATTTGTGTTAAATAGCAGAACTAAAACAGATTTTAACTGCCAGGGACAAACTACGTCCCCTCTTTAAGTTCATGTCATTCCCACAACAAAAAAAAAATTATAAAGATGAGGCTGTGGAATTATGCACAGACCAGGCATTAGGCTGCTGAAGGCAACAGTCCGTTGACCAATAAAGTCCCGTCCAATAGGGTCATGGTCCCAGACAAGGAAACGCACCAACGCCACCTCAGCCATGTGAAGTGTAAAGGACAGGGTCTCCTCCCATACTGGGTTAAAACCTGAGGAAAATACACACAAGGATGCTCATTATAATTAGAATCAGTCTGATCAGTGTCTCATTCGAGCACATATGTAATGTACACGCAAGATATCCAAAAAAGCTAAGAAAGAAGGAGTTAGTAGAAATGATTCGTCAAATATTGTATTTCATGGATCAATGCCTTGCACACTAATCTCGTGATACCGTTGAGCTTCCAGGGCTCCATAACCTTTCCCAGAGGTTTTTCCCCTCCCCCTGCTGGGTGCCCTCATCTGTGTCTCCACAGATGAGAGGTGACACAAGTGGTGACATCAGTAGACCAACCTCCGTTCTCTTTCCCTTATGCTTCTAATTAGTTAATCTGACTTTTGATCCCAGCAGTGCTGCAAAGCCCCAAGTAAAATGTAGCATCTGTGGTTATTGATTCATTTTCTGTTGGGTTTTTTTTGGGGGCGGGGGTTTCTTGTTTTGGTAATTTTTTTGGAATGATGGGAATATTTATTAAAAGCTTGCAGTTTTTTGTATCATACTATAGTAATACTATAGTATAACAAAAGTGGCACGTTTCAGAGGTTAAATAAAAAAGCAGATATGATCCGTCCATTTTTCCAGTGTGGTATTGTGGTATTGTTCAAATTAATCTGTGTGTGTCTAACCATTGTCATCAACAACACGTGTCTGTTCCTTGCAGCAATCAACTGAAAGACCGATGATCTCCACTTCAACGAACGGATCAATAATCTGGTAGAGGAGAAAGAGCGTAAAAATAAATTATATTATATATTTAATTTATTTTTTCTTTATTTTTCTGATTAGTAAAGTATGAAATTGCATGTGCATCTAGAGAAAAAGACAGATAGAAAGTGTGAGCAAACAGTGTATGTGTTCTGGTGTGTTTTTACCTCTCCACGGTCCCCTAGCATGGAGTCTGGTGGTTTGGGCAACTGCTGTCCACTAATGATCTTGAGAATGAGCTGCTTCTTGGGGTAAGCTGGAAGTGGGTCATCACAGAAGGGGTTGAAGGAGCCTGGAGTGAAAGTAAGACAGCGGAGAGCAAGAATCAGTCCTAAAATCCAAATCCTCTCTGATTGGTGTTTGTTCCGGTTTCCATAGATTTGTATACAAAATGCACAAGATAGAAAGTAAGAGATACATATATTCTCATTTCTGTAAATGATTATGTAAGCATGCACAACTGCAGTTGCATTCAAATCCACTAGAAAGCACATGTTTTTTGCTCTCAATAAGCATTGCATCATAAAGAGCAGCATCGTAAACTACATGTGTAACAAGGCCATGAAAATCATCCAAGCCTCTGCTTCGCTGCGTTGGATAACTGTTAAACAACATACTTGTAAGTCTGTAGAGTAACAGGAATGTGGTGGGGAAAACATAGTTCAAACTCACAAAAGTTAAAGTAAATTCTAGCAGAGATTCAAAAGAGAGCAAACATATAAAATTCATAAGATGAAAAAAACAAGAAGTCACATTGAATTAGAGGGAAATGTATATGACCAGATGAAAAGTTATCACTTATTTCTATTCACTGTCATTTTGTAACAGGTCTTGTGTCTCCTTGCATTTGTTTCTAATTGAAAATATAATTAAGGTCATATACACCCAGATACAGAATATGTTGTATATGATTTGTTATCATCATTATCTTAATTGGAAATCAAGAGTTAAATGTCCTTTGAGTTAATGTGTTTATTTATATATATTACAGTATGAAAAAATATCACCTGTTAGATTCTGTATTAATCCTGAACTTTTACATTTTAAATCCCCTTAACCCATGAGCAGTATGTATCTCTTTGGTTAAAATTTGTAAGATAACAATCCAACTTTGCTCCATCATATATATTGGTATACCTGAGCCTATAACTTAATTTTTCAAGGATCCAATCAAAACAAATAAACTCAAAATCAGTGTTTATTCAGATGAACAATCTGTTGCTTGTATTCATGTGTTTGTGCTCCTTCGTGTGCATTCAGTCTGTTTTGTTGCAGTACCTTTACACATGGGAGGGGGCTTGAGGACATAGCCGCTACCTCCATTCACCATGAACTTGGCTCTGTTGAGTTGCATCATCCTGCCCTCTGTCTGGTAGTTCAGAGCAACTGAGAGAGAAAACAATAAGGAAAAATCTTCCTTAATTACTAAACATCACTCAACCTCTACCCACATACATTGTGCCTTTGATTCAGCTGTTATCCAGACATTGGTGTAGTCTGCATAAGCTGTAATAGTCACTGTGGCTGCCCAGTAGTCTTTGGAAGAAACCACATGTCATAGAGGAGGAGACTGGTTTTGTTAATCTTGTAGGTCTGGGGTTTCCCTATGCTGGTAATTTCCGCACAGATTAAACTCTTCAGCTCTAGCTCTTATTCATTTCCAGATCTTATTTTATTACTTCAGCCAAGGAGGTTTTCTTTTCCCTCTTGTCTGTGCGTTGGTTTTTTTGTTGGCTTGTGTGTCAGCAGGATTACTCACGAACTATTGAACGAATTTTGCATCGAATTCAATGGAGGGATGGGGCATCGGCCAGGAGAGAACCAATTAAATTTTGTTTCCAATCCATATTATCTACTATGAATTTGGATTATTTTTCTCTGAGGTCTGATGTATGTTGTTTGACATTGGCCTTGGCAGAGGTATGCGCTCTTTTAAGTGCCATTGTAATTTATTAATGTAATTTCTCTAATCCTGATTTGCTAGAATTATTGTTCTGACTGTAACCCAACAAATAAACTCGCAGGCTCTCAATCACACACAACATGCAAACACATACAGAACACACACATACCATGCACAACTGAGTGGCTACGTACAGTAAAAGCTTAATGGGTATGACTCACTCTGATACCCATTAGCCTCTGCACACATGGCCACCAACTAATGGTTGGCCATGTGCGATATAAGTAAATGAAGTGTGCGAAGTTCCAGCCAAAGATGAAGTCTGTTAGGATCTGTGTGTGCATGTGGTGTGCAGTGTCAGTTAATATATAATGACATGTATGTGGCTAAAGGTGGGTCACCTGGTGTTGTCGTCAATAGACATCCTCCAAACAGGTCAAAAGCTTAGAGCGACAGACAGCTGTCTTACCCAACTGACAGCCCACGTTCCAATAGAGCTGGGGGTTGAAATTGGACGAGTCGATACGATAGGCTGAAGGATAAATCCGTGACAGCTGCCTCTGGTTAAAAGCCAGGAACTGTTCAGCTCTGTGATTGACCAGAGATTGTGCTCTGGTCTCACTGAACGACAGAACGTCCCCTGGAGTGCCTGAAGAGAAACATGGGTTAGGCATTGAAAATGTCCTCAAGATAAAGACTGCAATGTACCTATTTGTTTGTGTGTTTGCAGGTTTCAGTGCTTTGGTCTTTTACCTTCATTCAAGCACTCCTGTGAGGCAACAGAGTTGGTGAATACCACCAGGTTTGACAGATCTCTACTCAGTTTCATCGTCTTCCTCTTCCTTCCACCCCTGAAACAATTGCCAGATGCCAGTAGAAAATTACAAGAGAGGGCCAAGAAGAGTGTGTCAAACAAGTAAAGATATATGAAACACATAAAGTAAAATGGATATGAGGTAAGACATGCACATACTCCTCTACCCGTTTTAGCATTTGCAGGGGCAAAAACATAGCAGGCAAGAGAGTATTGTCCATCAGAGAGGCAGCTTGTAAACCACAGGAAAGAGCATCAAAGGCAAAAGGCTTAATAGGGACCAGAGCCCATGCAGTGCAGCAAGACTCACACACATTCACACTCACATACAACTACACACACCAACACACACAAACAAACACACACACACACACACACACACACACACACACACACACACACACACACACACACACACACACACACACACACACACACACACACACACACACAATCTTGCGCACATCCCCAATCACAGTCACACAGATGCATGCTTGCTTGCAGGAATTTGTATTGTGACAGACATGCGTATCTGAATATGCAACCAGGAACAGGGACTGGGATAACAAAGGGAGACAAAGGCCTTATACACAGAGAGCAACTTAGGGAGGAAAACACAGCTAAATCTCCACACTGCTCATTTGAAAAGATAAAGGACAAATGACAGAGGTGGACAAAGAATGTTTGTGAAAGAGTAATGGGCAATGTTCTTTTTTTTTCTTCCTATTGATGACATGGTTCCTTTTCTTAAGAAATAACAACATGAGCAGAGAATCTATTGTCATCCTTGAGGAAAGATGGAGGATTGCAGAATGAGACTGCAGATGTCCAATGAGATAGTGAAGTCGATGCAATGCAAGCAAAACTCAAAGTTACATAGGCAGTGATGGATATTAACCAAGTGCATTTACTTCATTTAGGTACAGGGTTTTGAAGTACTTTGATTCTTCAATTTTATGCTACATGATACTTCTACATTACTACATTTCAAAGGGAAATACTGCATGTCTTACTCGACCATATTCATATCACAGCTATATTTACTTCTTACTTTTCGGGGTTAAGAGAAAAAACATAATCAGTTCTTAAAATAGAGTATTTAAAAATATATAAAACAGTTTAAATCATCTCCACATCGACAATCTACAACATTAAAGTGTTGTTAACATGTAATTCTGTGTGTCTTTTGCAGAACCATGACCACAAGTAATAATTATGGATAAAAGTAAATGCTAAACACATAGTGTCATTAAGTCAGCAAACAGTAATATCAGTTATACAAGAATGTGTGTCTAAAGACTGCTATCATTAGTTAACATTAACCACCATTAGCTACTTGGTCATGCCAGACTGAGGCTGTAGCAGCTAAACACCAGACTATATTTAAATGATCAGGGTTGTGCTGTATTACTTATGAATTCAAGTTTTCATTTTTATGTGGAATATTGTGTTATTTTTTCTTTCAAAATTTACACTTGGCAGCAAGTCCATTTTGTTGCCAGCACAGCTGTACTTTTACTGAAGTGCAGTTTTCAGTGCAGGAGTTTTATGGAGTATTTTGAAAGTGTGGTGTTGCAACTGATCTTGCTACTGATTTTATACTTCTCTGTGCTCTGTCTTTGGTCTTTTGCACTTACTGTGCCTAGAAAGGTTATAAGGCGCAAAGTTACCTGCTACATTAAAACATGAGGGAAATAATCAGAAAAAAATCTGATCTAGGCAGGAAGTCATAACTAAGGAGCAAGACATGCAGGGTGAATGTAGCCCAGGGATCTTAAAAAAGAGAAGTGATGATTGTACACTTTTCATCTGAGAGATTACGGGTTATTCAAGCAAGAAGGAAGCAAAACGAATCAGGATTCCCTCCTTTGCTGTCTCCAGAAATGAAGTACATCATTCTTTGCCTCACACAAAAAAAAAAAAATGATTTCTGGAGAAGCTTTGGTGCTTATATAGCACTACTGACAACCTGGAGCGTTTAATGCAACAAACCTAAAAGTTGTCAGTTACTGTCAGTGTTGTGTTGAAGCAGGTCAAGTGTCACCTGTTGAACTGTCCTCCGGCCTCCCTCCCAGACCTCTCCTGACCGTCCTCCTCCTTGTCCACGCTTTGGCATGACAGCCTGGATTTAGAGTGCCTCTGGACAATGGACACACACGGGAATATATATAAACAAACGCACACGTTACCCTGCAATACCAGTTTGCTCACTGGCTGAAAATCAGAAGAGTACTACCTACATCCCTCCCTTCTATTGAAATCCTGGTAAACATGTTGCACATCATACATGATACCACCTATGTGCATACTTGCAGTATAAGAGGTCTTTACAGGGCAGGAGGGGCTGGTGTTCATGTGTCTTTAGCAAATTGTATGTGTTTCTTAAAGGCTGATATGTGATTCATGATGTTGTTATTGTAGTAGCAGTTTTTAGTCTGTGGTTGTGCATGTTGGTGGGTGTTTTAGGTATAGCATATGTACGGTAATTACAGCAAGTGTCTATTGGGTGAAATGTGTGTTGTTTTTTTCTGAGAGAGAGAAGCAACACCTCTATTAGAGCTAAAGTGGAGTTGAGAGGAGGATGAGGGTTGCAGTAATTACACAGTTTAGGCTGCTTGCCTGCAGATTATATGCACCCATGCATGCACGTATATACACACACACGTGGGAGGATGCATAATATGCAAAGAGGGTGACATAAAAAGAATGAAGAGGAGATGTCAGTGGCTAAGCAGAGGAGGGAAAGAGGAAGGTAAAAAGAGAATCAAATGGATGGAGGAATAAAGTCAGAGTGGAAAAAAAAAACAGGCTGCGGACTGAGGGAATGTGGATAGAATGAGTAACAAAGCAAAATGCACGCACACAACACTGACGCCCAAACCAATGATATATAAATGATAAATTGAATTGATTCTAACTGTATCTCAAACCTGAGGGAATAGAAAACTGAACTGAAAACAAAATTTGCTTTACGAGCATTTGTCTTAGGCCAAAGACATACCTTAGACAGGATCAGCATCAGGAAAACATTTGCATGCGCAATTCACAGATACACATAACGCGCTGAACTGCTATATGGAAGCGGAAGATAAGCGTGGCAGTCTTAATTATGACCCTGCTACCTACCATATTCTAAAGATAGCTCTCCAAACTATATATTTGCATTTTCTATGTGTGATTTTGAGGAGGGCCCCTTTTCGGCTTCCTCTTGATGTTTTTAATCAGTTAAAGAGACATACTGCACTATTGTCTCTAACGCCCAAATAAAACACCTGGCAAAACATAATGAAATAATGATACAACAGCTGTGAAATAAATCATTCCTAACCATTTAATTTTGTTGAAACTGCTTAAACAAGTGTTTATTCAACTTGACAGTCATTTTCGAGACTATACTTGGCTGTTGGTGTGTTGAATTGTATCATGTTATGTATTTCTCTACCAATTTATATCAATGATCGTAAACTAAATATTGGAAAGAAGGTTATACAGTACATTGTAAGCTTTTCTAAAAAATTTAGCTCTTGTATTTAAGTAGGTCGGTCAATCAGAATTTAAGTAATATTTTGGCATGTAAAAAATAGACTTATTTGCTTTCTCGCAGAAAGTAAGAGAAGATTGATACCGCTCCTATATCTGTGCAGTAAATATGCAGGAGGTCTAACCGGGAAATGGTTATCTTAGCATAAAGACTGGGGGCAGATGGAAACGCATACTCGTCATACATAGTCGTCTTTATTAATTGTACAGAAAACAAAGTGTAAATAAAACTTCGCTGAACTATTTTTTGGGGGGCCAGGTCACTTTAGGTCTTCCAGATTTTCTTTTGCCTGGAGAAGTCCATCTCCATGCAACCTCTGGAAAGCAAACTACCTCTATTCAAAACATCCTCCCAGCCATCACAGTCATTGGCGATCCTCAAAAAAAGAAGGTGTTGATATTCTACTGCTCTGCCAGTGGTCTTTCTCAGAGCCCTGATGCATCAGGCTTCTTTGGGGCCATGCCATCCACTACATCACCTGTAGTTTTTGTCGAGTGTTTCCAGTACCGCTGGTTCCAAATAGGCTGTTAGTATGATATTGTTAAAAATGGGCTAGTGAATGAATTCTGTCCAAGTGGCTGTCCAGCCAAGAGAAATCAGTGATTTCATTAAATTGAAGTTTGGCTCAACACCACTAGATCTTGAGGCAAGTTTGGTGCATCAGAGCCCTAACAGGGTGTCAGGTAAATAAAGCGAAGACTTGGATACTGCTCCATAAAAGTGTCCTGAAGAGAATTTCCTTTCTAATGATATGGTATGAAGCAGAGAAATAAATGTTTTATAACGACCAAACCTGAAAGTGAACTAACCTGATTTTTGCCATTCGAGACCCCACACAAACAGATCAATATTCAGAAAAAAAAAGAGCAAGCTGTCCTTCGCTGCTCCTCCTCACCTTCTGTTTGAGCGTCGTGATGAAGGATCTGCTTTGGGATTTCTTCAGAACCCCTCTGGAGCTCTAAAGTAAAGAAGGACACGTTCAGAGACTATGTGTGTGTTTGTGTGCACTTGTTTACATTCACGTTTGTGGATCATTTGGTGTGAATCTAATAACAACCACATTAGCACCCAGTGAGTCACTTAAACCCTAAAGCTCAGTAGCTGGAGGGGCTGCAGCAGACATGGGCCAATAAAGCACAGCAAAAGCAAGGAGAGTGGTTGAGAAATAGGAAAAAAAGAGAGAAATTAAGAAGTGGAAAATTACAGGAGGAAGACTGAGACAGAATGAGGTGAAGGGGATCACCAGCAAAGCAGAATTAGAATAAAGAGAATAGGAAACCCCAGATTCATGACACTCACTACATTAAAAAAGGCTTTCAGGAAACTGAAGCTTATAAAAATAGCACAGGAGGCAAGCAGGGACATTAAATATTAATGCTGCAGACATTTTAGTTTCCCATCACATTCGGTCTGTTTTTACATTAGATTCGTGTTCAGATAAAACACCACCCATGCAGATGGAAATAGCCCTTCCAGTGAGGCCTGAGGAGCTGCTGGCTGTTTGTGCATCGGCATCTGTTTGGTGGGTGTATTTGACCTGTCAGCGGTCTAGTAACTAGTCTACTCCTTTATTTTCTCCCTCCATGACTAACATCATGTCCTAGTTTTATGCCCTCTCTCTCCTCTTTCTCTTCTTCATCTGTTAATGAGTATTACTCTTCTCCATATGCAGATCTGCAGGTTGTTTTGGGGCTGTACCTGGCGCAGGTTTTTCTGGAGGCCCTGGTGCGTGGCTCGGAGCAGAGCTCGGATGCTGAAGCTGTCGGTATCTTCCTTGTCTCCAATGCGAGACTCTTTCAATAGAGAATCCAGTTTCTTTCTGATGTGAGACTCTACCTGGTGGTGACCATTGCCCTGTGTGAAAGAAGAGGAAAGTTAGTGGGAAAGAGAAAGAAAAAGAGTACTAGGCAAGAAAGCAAGAGAGACAGGGAGGTTATTTCAATAAAAGTAAAAGGACATATTTATTGCGCAGGAGACAATGGAGGGAAGTGCCACTATTGAGCATGGACACACATTGCCACTGATGCAAGGCACCTGAAACCAAGCTTAGCCAATAAACAATGGGGCAGTCACAGCACCAGGATCAGACCTGCAGCCACAGACAGAAAAGTAACTGCAGATGTGCAGGCAACAAAACTAAAGGCTGGTGCAAGTTTGAGAGAGAGATTCTGTGTTTAATATCTATATCTGTGTATTTTAAATGTGTACATTGATAATTGGAGTATATTTTCTACCTAATATTGTAAAGAAAGCAGAATTTTCACTGCTCCAAGTGTCATTGTGTTTGCTGAAAAAGCTTTACCTAATGCGCCCTCTGCAGATATTTAAAAAAACTACATAAACTTAGCTCTTCAAATCAAAGATTTTGGGTTTTACAGCCACAAGTTTCAGTATTGGATTATTTACTGTTCACTGGTTTTTAGCAAAACATTGTTATTATTTAGCTAATAGAAGCCTCAAGTCAAAAGTAAAACTGTAAAGACACAAAAGCTCTGTGTCAAGTGTCCATGGTTAGTGTTTGATTAAAGGAATATTTTTGAAATTTTGGCAAATAGACTTTCTTGCTTTAACTTAGATAAGAAGATTTAAACAACTTTCACTGCTGTATTTTAAATTGTCCTATATAACAGATACTCAATACTGGACTCTATAGTGAGCTGTAAACTGAGATGTTGGAATATTCACCATTTTCATGCACCAACATGTTTACATCTGCAGGTCTAAACTGGTTCTGCTAATGATATCCTATATGTCAGGTGGCATAGGTCGGCAACGTAGCACTGGTCTGACAATGCATTAATACCTCACCTTTTTTGAAAATCTGTCTCTGTCAGTGAGATATAACAGGCCCATGAGGTATACTGAATTTAATTTGGAAAAAAAACCCTTAGGGATTGTCTAAAGTTTGCTTAGTATGTAAATATTTGATATAATATACAGTAATAGTTAGTAAAAAATACTATATGTCACTTTTTTCCATAGCCTACTATTAGTAAAATGTTTGTGGTGACTGCTATGAAAACATAGTGGTTTAATGAGCTCAATACAAAACCTCTCATCGGTGGAAACCTGCCACCACCCCTTTAAAATGGCAATCATCATCCAAAGTGGCATCTGCAGACTCGTGCCTCCAGCTAAATGTGGAAGAACGATGCCATTTTCAGTTACACAGCTAAACCATCTGGAAAAAAACTGAGTGTTTCCTACTTTAAATTTGATGAGGCGTTGCCCGGGAACTATTGTATCACAGAATTAACGAACAGGATTAAGAATAATTACTGGTACCAATGGCTCAAAGAGAGTTCAGGGGTGATCTGTATAAGCAAGCAGTGATAAGATGCTCCAACATGTTTAGCTTGTTGCTTACCTGTTATAAAATGGTGAGCCCGAACTCTTTCCTACGCTTGCACTGAGTTAATATTTATATCTGCATCATTAAGTATTGATTACTCTAAAACATTACAACAATGATGATTTATAAAACATCCAACTACTCAAGTCATTACATCAAGCACAACAATATCATCAAGAGTCAATAATCTAACTTCTGTTTGTGGTGCCTGTGTGTGGAGGAACAGGTTTAATCCTCTAACATTAGTTCCTCCAAGGAAGGGCTTCTTGTTCTCAGACGATGTTCTTGCTGCCTTGTTTTTTGAATGAGCAGATAAAATATTTCTTAGAGAGCTGACAGGGAAGCACACAGGGACCCACAAAAAAGAAAGGTATCCAGAGAGCGACAGATAGCGGTTAGAGAAAAAGGGTAAGCTGCCTTTATATCTGTATTATTTGCAACATATAGTGGTTTAAAAGATAAAATGAACAAAACTCAAGTTGTAGGAAGAAAGTTTTACATTGTCCTTTCACTTGTAATACATGTTCTATTTATCAAAACGTTGTTTCAATTTGCTGCAGGATACGTTTATTTCATTCAAACCATTTTTTCAGTGAATGCTGTTCTGGTTTCAGTGATGTGTGAAAAAATGGGTGCGGCGGCTCCGTGACCGATAAATGATCGGAGTAGTACAGTTGTTTTGTACTGATTTAAATGGACACGCTCCTCCTGAATGATTGGTTACAATGCCACTATACTCCTTTAAATTTTTGAAAGTTCACTATTGATGATGGAAATTAAAGAAAAATCTCCCTAGCCTTCCAAACTCCCCACTTTAGAGATGCAAAAACTTCACTTGGCAGATGTGCACAACTGTACCAAGAATGATGAAAACTAATGGAAAAGAAGACTCACGTAATGTGAAGAAATGTACCTGTGTGGAGGTTGCAATTTGGGAGTTTATGCATGTTTGTGTGCACATAATATTTATAGCTACATTCCTCTCTTACATTACTGCTCTTGAGCTTGAAGTCGTCCTCGATTTCATCAGCGCTGTCATCGTCTGACACTTCCCCTTCCTCGGCGTCTGCAGACAGATAGGCAGGCAGACGCTTCCCCTGGAAGAAGAAAAGAAAAACAAAGAGATATGAAGAGAGTGATAAACACACATTTGACCTATGCATATGTCTTAAATGCAGCCCAAGCCCATGCTCATCTCTTTTATATACAAGAACGCCCCCACACAGTTTTACATCTCTTAGACAGGCTAAGAATAACAAAACAGAATTATATATGTTTCACTCCTCTGCACACGAGCCCGTACAAATGAAAATGCACAGACACACATTAGAGTAACCACCTTTACCAGTATTTACAGGCAGTGCGAAGGCCATTACTGCCACATACTAGAAGCACACAAGAGGGCACAAAACACATACTTGCACACGCAGATACACACACACAATGTATGAACAGCTGCAGATTCTCCGAGAAGCTCCCTTAGCAGCTCTTTCAGCAGAGTGGGAGCCCATTAGTGAGCCATTCTGAAGGTGTGAGTGGGAGTCAAGATTTTCTAAGCTTTTCCTTCCTAAAAAAAAATCAATGGCACACTCTGAGCTTCCTGTAGCACATTGAGTCTTTCAGTGGCTGATATTACCACCCTCACTTCAACCAACGCCACTCCTACCTCTAGCTGCGACTGTCAAAAAACCCTACGCCATTTTTCTTCGCTGACTTGTGACTCCGCGGTCTCTCGGCGGGATGGACAGAGGTGAAAGGCTCTCAAACGAGGGCAGGGAGGGGGAGGAAAGAGATGGAGTAAAAGTGTTAAAGAGGAGCAAAGGGTTCTATAGAAAATCAATAGTGCTCTTTAACTTTTTAGAAATCTGGCTGTGGCGGGACAAAGCCAGAGCTCCTTTTCCCAGGAAACAATGAGGGCTTTCTTCGCATTACAGATGAAGTCAATTTTATTTGGTTCTAATAAAACAAAACAAAACAAAAAAATCATAAATGCTGAAAGCCTTTGGTTACTCATATGCACTCTCTCTCTCTCAGTCTCTCACTGTTTCTTGATATGAATAACTCCAGCTGAGCTGGTGGATAAGGATCTTCTGGGTCTGAGTCCATCAAAGCAAAAGCTGATATTTAAAAAGAAAAAGAAAAAAAATCCGATGTTGGGTTTTCATTCTTTTTTGAGGATGATCATATCAACTATGCTTCACAGATGGTCTAACTGGGCACCTGTCCTGCCTTTTGGGACTGTGAGAGTAGGTGCTGCAAAGAGACAAGCTCGCAAGGCCAGACATGATGTACTCTGAGATAACTGGAAAGTCATATTTAAATGACAATAGAAATGACATTAGAAATGACATTCTTCCCTTAAGTTTAAGCGACTAAATCGATGTAGTTAAGCTTCGGGAAAGATTGGTTTAAAGTTTTTACACAAGCTTGCACCAAGCCATCCACTCCGACCTAAGGCTTTCTGCAGAACGTAACAACTATGCTGCTGTACTTCCTCGTATGCAGCTAGTTATCCATACATGTTGGTAAAAAGCAAAAATACTGGTCAACAGAGTGTATCTTTGGGACAACTTTCAGTCTTAAAACATCAAATGCGTGTCAGGGTGTTTTTAGGACTGAATATGTGTGATGCCCTAATTTTAAACTAATGACAAATTGTATAATTTATCAATAATCAGTTTGGGGAAAATGTCATTGACCCTCTGTATTAAGTTCTAAAAGCTTGCTGAATTATTCAAGTAGGTGTAATTAGGGAAAGAAATGCTGTCGTTGCAGCCTGTTTTGGGATAAACCTTTTATTCTACAGTTTAGCCTTAGTTTAACAAGGGATTTGGAGAATATAGGATTAATTCTGGTAAAACACAGTGTATACGTTTAATGTAATTTCAACATACAATATTTAAT
>CM029116.1:10191642-10211642 GCA_016859345.1 Istiophorus platypterus | reverse complement strand
GAAATCATTGTGTTGCAGAACTCAGCTTAGTTTCATGATGTTTTGCAGCTTTCTCAGGATTGTGGAATGGCTCCGTGAATGGCAAAGACAGCGGATAAAATCTCAACTATTGGATGTGCTGACGTGAAACTCTGTACAGAATTTCGCTATTCCCAGACTATTCATAGGCAGAAGTTGAAATCAGTTACAAACGTCACGGTGGAAGACAGCAAACACTCTAAATAATGCTTCTCATGCACTGTTCCTGCATCCTGCAAAGTGGCAAGAAAAACTTTTCTATCTCAAACTTCCAGCAACGAGATCATATCATACATTCTCTCACAGCTTCTAAGAGTGACTTATCGTTTCATCAGCAGGTTAAGATCTAGGAGGATCCGGAGGATGGCAAAAAAGCACGCTCAAACTCCAGTGCTGTGGTTTCAAACCAGAGCTAACATTTTTGTAGGCGGCACAGCAGGAGGAAAAGCGACAGGAAAGAAAGTGCCCTCTCATCCAGAAAAGAGGAATAAAAAATGAGATGGGAAAAACCAAGAGAAAAGAGGAGAAATTGGAAACAGATGAAAAAGCAGATGAAGGAAAAGAAGCAGATGGGGGGTTGATGGGGGAAAATTGACCGTGAAGGAAAAATGGGAAAATGTGTTGCAAATATAGGGAAGATTTTTGCAGAGGGAAGTTCGTGATCAGACTGGACATGCAATGTCGTCATGGTACCATCATGGCTGAATCCAGATCTTAATAGTATACAGTGTGACGTGAGTGCTTATATGAACTATACAGGATACTATATACAGTAACACAGACCAAATGCGGTAGGTAACAGCACATCACACAGTAAGAGTGTTAATGTAAATCTGTATTTACATCTACCGCTTCTGTGCACAACGCATGTTTGAACACACATTTCTGGCCTGCAGGCTGAAGGCATACTGGTCCGATCAACACACAGCGTTAGCCTTCATGCCTCTTACAACACAATTAGTCTCACTCCACCTCCTCCTCCTCCCATCACCTCCCCTCTCCCCATATTCACTCCTCTCATTTCTGTCACACTCTCATTTTCCCTTTCACTTGCCCTCATTCTGGCTTCCCAATTTTCTCACTCCAGCTAGCCTCCTCAGTCCTGACTCCTTCAGTTGCTCATGGCATTATTTATAATGACACTCAGAGAATGACACAAAAAAGAATCCCAAAATATTCATGGTCCTTATTTCATCTTTTCAGCCCCCCATTTTTTTGGATTTAAGTATTATATTATGAGGGGTGGAACTCACAGTAAATAGTAAAACCAGAGTTAATAGAAATTTAGAACAAAAAAAGTAATTTATATGAGCCAGAAACATTTTTATTGAAACCACAATTAAGGGCATATCTGTATCTCACTTTTCTTAAAAAGATATTTAGTATAATTGTGAGCAGATATTTTTCATTAGCATTTTAATTGAATGGTTTGTAAAACACTGAAATATTCTGGTTTACAGATGATCAAAATTTGGAAAAAAATTGCTTATTTTTTTATGAATTTAGACTCAAAAGCTTGGAAGAGACAATTTATTTGGTATTTTCTCTGGTTTCTCTAGTGTTAAATAGGCATTGCTTTTGGCAGTGATTTATGGATTTTGTTGAAGTAGATTGAGGTCTGAAAATCTGATTTTTAGTCTTTTTTGTAACAGAAGCATATGAATCCACTGAGTCCTTAATTTATTTATTATGAAAACAAGCTTGATTTTCTACTCTCCTTGAGTCTAAGTTTAAAAAAGGGAAGAATTGGGGAGGTAAAAAAAAAAAGCCTTGAAAAAAGATGTAAATACAGATGAAAGTTACCTTCAATCCCCATGATACCACTTTGTTTATTCTCTTCAGACACCTCAAACTTTTCAATGATTTCTGCAACATACTCTGGAGTCACAGTGGCCACCTGCAAAGAAAAAAGAGTTTAGTTCAGTTTAGTTTTGTTTAATTTAGTTTAGTTTAAAAACCACAGTGATATAATACAGTTTCAAATAACAAAAAACTAAATAATAAGTAAATCATACTTTCAGTAACACATAATTCACTCAAAGTAACCCCGACTGCTACCTCCACCATCCCCTTCACATTCACACTCCCCCCTTTCCGTCCCAAACCTTTTTTGAGTAGGAAGTCTGACACAAAATGAATACGACAGTCATGACAACCTATGGAGAATTAATGTTCAAAGGTCTGGTTTCTCACAGTTCTTTTTTTTTGTTTTGGCACCACTGGATAAAATAATGAAATCTACACATTTTTTCAAAGTATCACGGAGATTGTTCCATTCCTTAATGGCTTTAAATGAAAAGTCAAATTGTGCGAAGGCAGCGCTTCCTTTAGTGATTTTTCACTCTACCCTAAGCGTCGACCTGAAGGCTCTGCTCATCTGTTCTGAGTTGTACAAATTTTTTTCAGCTGTGGAGGTGCAATATAATGACTTATTTTGAACAGAAATATCTGAATACAAGTGCGAATTGTGCACGGTGATCATAATGTTGTGTTTTCCCATCCGAGACTTTTAAGTGTTGTTTATAAAGAGACCTGTTAGGTTATAAAGCTGTCTTACTTGCCTGAGACCAGCATGAAAAACAACAATTACCGCAGAGTATCGCAGATTGGACACAATAAACACGGCATAATGAAAAATGAGATCACTTAAACTACGAGGGAAAAGTGTGTCAGAGCCAAAAGAAAAAACACTGAGAGAAGAAAAAGGAGCAAAGAAAAACAAGAAAAGGACAGCTCAGAGACAAACCAATTTTAGGCGTGATAAGACTGGTTTAGTGCGGCAGATTCTGCTGGGCAGACAGCTAAGACGGAAGGGGTTACGCGTTAGACTAAGGAGAGGGCTGAAGAGAAATATCTCTCTTCTGTGACTGGATCTGAAATTGAAACGGATTTGAGAGAAAGTAGTCTGGACACCTCGACATAAAAACCTATCAGCCTTATCATCGCTGGCTGAGCATCTCATCGCTTCTAGCCCGTCACCAGTGCGACCGGCTTCGACCTCTCACCTTCTGCTCATTGCGCAGGAAGTTGGCCAGCTCCTCCGCGGTCAGGTGGTCCTTCCTATCGCTGTACGCCATCATCAGCAGGAAAAGGTCCCGTCTCAGAGACATCATCTTGTAGAAGACCGAGAACTCCTCGTATGTCAGCGTGCCCTGCTGATCGTCCGTGTCCGCTTCCTGTGAAGGTGAGGGAGCCATGCGTCTCAAGCTGTTCTGTTTTAATGGTTGGACCAAAACTGCAAAACCATACTTGGTGAAACTCTAAACAAACTCATAGGTTGCAGGGTGAAACAACAATCAGAAACTTTTAAGGTCGCTTAAGATACTGGTCAAAATTGTGAACCAAGAAAAAACGTGAATAAAAATTATATTATGGGTCTTCTCTGTAGGCATGCCTCCCATCGTGTTCCTGATCCTCACACTCTTAACATACTTTAGCTACTTGCAGGAAAAAACAACTGTCACCAGCTGTTTTAAACATGTGACGTCTGAGGCAGATTGGCCAATGTAAATTTAAGTTACAGCAACGTCCTGTTTCATGGCAAATCATCGCAACTCGCCCGTAAAAATATGTAAATTTTAAAGATTTAATCAACCCAAGAATAACAAATATAAACAGAGTAGTCTTAGTGCTCATCCCCTAATAACTTTCTCTTCTAACAAGAAATCAGCTGACATGAATAAAGTGAAACATGATGGTAGTTCAGTCTGATTATAAGTCCATAATATATAGTGGAAAATTGGTATTCACTTTAAGTGATAAGCCGGAATCAAGTGTTTTCAGCTGTAAATGTGTGCACAGGAGGAGAGCTTAGCACATGTGCAGCTGCAAACTCTTATCTTTTTTTCCCCATCTCTTTTCATGTCTCTCTCCCTTCCACACTGATACAAACGAAAATCCACACCAGCAAGTACACACACACTGTACCAGTTCTCATGTCTCAAACCCATTAGCTCTCCAACCTATTTTTCCTTTTCCTAACCTCATATGTCACTACATATGGCTCCCTGCTTATTCTATCCTGTCACTTCACTCCGTCTGCCTGCTGGGATTCAGCGTCTCATATTACCTGGATCTCATGGGGGCCCATTGGACTCCTCGCCCAATCTAATAATACCAGCTAATGCCTCCATCACATTCCCATAATGAGCTCGCTGTGGGCGTTGGAGACCGCTTCACAGAGAAACTCTACACACAACCAGCAGGATAAATCACTGCGATGGACTTCGTCAGAAATGCTTGGACAGAAAACAAACAGATTAAAGGTATTTTAAGCAACAGCACAAGCTGTTCAGGTGGCAGTGCTGCCGTCTACTAATGTTTAAATGGAATGGGAAAAATCAATGAAATTTTCTATTTGATCTTAACTCAAGAGAAGGGAGTGAAATACACTGCTGCATTACAGTTTAGTCCGTTATAACCAGATAATGTTCATCTAAATTCAGTGTATCAACTGAATTATTGGAGATGGAGAAGAGGCTTGAGGGGGACACTTTATTTGGATATCACTATCACATTAGCAGATTTCATAGAAATGCACACCACATGATCATTTCAATTCCAAGTTTTAAGATCACTCTGAGCTGCACTAAGGATTTCCTCCTGTAAATCAGTTGTTGCAATGCCCTGAATACCTATTTTTCCAGTAGCCTTCCTATCATAATCAAAGAAAGAAAGAAAGAAGAACTGGTCTAGTTTGGGACTTGACATTGGTGTAAGATTTGCATTACTACTACCCCGTCACAACACATCCACAAAAACACAAATTTAACAAGTGTTTTTTTCCCAATCCCTGCATTGAGTCTTCATTTGAGCCCTCATTTCTCTGCCAGTTTGTTAAAAACACACACATTTTTTTCTGAACTTGGTCAGCCATAACACGTAAAAAAAAGTTTTCTCAACACCCCTAAAATTGGCCAACTCAACACTAGTCCAGATTAATACACCAATTAAAACACAAACAAAAACATTAGGACCGTCTATTAACTATTCCAATTAAAGTGGTTGTTCGAAGTCAATCGTGCTTGCTAGAATGGAGGCATATTTCTATGTAATCAAACAAGAAAATGAAAAAGTTAGAAGCCAAACAACAATTGACTCCAGCACTGTAATGTGTTGCTGCACAATATAACTCACCTTAGAGAAGCCAAGTGTGGATTTCTGACATTACTCAGTGTGACTTCTGTTTTAAAAATTGAAGCGGCCTCTTTCCTTTAACTAATTCATCCATTTTCCCTAAAAGTGTTTCTCGTTCATGAACATATAAAATATTCCTCGCACATTTATTTGAATTACACGAATGCACATAAAATAAAAAGTGCAACAGTAATGTGACATCAGTGATCTTAAATATTCATAATTGAGGGATTTTATGTGTTTAAATTGATGCAAACCTCCTTTTTAATTTATGAGCTTGATATACTGTATGTATGTAAAAGTTATGGTAATGCATTTCTATTCACCCACATGATGAGGCCCGCAAAATAAATGCAACAGCAATTTATTGTATAAGTGAGAAGTAAAACTGTTACTGTCTGTTTGACTCTATGATTTTTATTTCCTGTTCAGACTAATCTTTTCAATTAGCATGCCACATTGTTACCTTATCCCGAGACAGTGGGGACTTATCAAGTATTGACCAGGATTTAGCAGTAAATTAAATGAAATGGCTTAAAATACGGACCTGGAACATCTGCTTGACCTTCCTGCGTGGCAGATTGACATTAAGCTTGTGGAGAAGTTGGTAGATTTCTTCAATGTTCAGCAGACCGTCTCCATTCTTATCAGCCTCTTCAAACGTCTGCTTCATCCACGTCACAGACACGCATGTTAAGGAAAATAAGGTATGAATTATGTAGTAAATCTTTCTGCGTTATTTCAAGAATATGAAGTCCCTGTTATCTTTATGACGTCATGCTCATAATTAAGCCTGTAGAGCAATGAGTGTGCAAAAACAACTCTAACTCCAAAATATGGAAAAATCTGAATTTTATTTCAGAATGATCCACAAGCTATTGCTAAGATGTGTCTGCCCTTGAACACTGGGTTAGAGATGGATGAAACTAAATAAAATATAACACGTCACTTGCCAGCTCCAGTTGAGCTGCATAGTTGTTCTGTTTTTCCAAAGGAAAAACCTTGGGGAGGACAATTTTCTTTTGAAAAATTCATTGTTCCCTTCTGACCTGAGATAAAACAAACTTAAACGAAGACAAAATTGTTTTCCTCCCTAAATTGGCACGGTCATGACAGGGGACAGCGTTACACCTGACAACAGTGATTTGTATGTAGCTCTTTCTGTGAAGGATATTGGCTGTGTGTACGCTGCCGCTTGGCCAGCGAGTCCTCATCACTGATCCCGGCCATCAGGTAGCGGAGGCCAGTTATCCAGGTTCTGGCCTCTTCTGCATTGGACGTCACCAGGTCCAGGGACTCCATGTGGTTTCCATGGTATACGGTGAAACAGCAGGCCGGGTCGAAGCTGCCATCAGCGTGCCGATGGAAGATGTCCGATTGACCACCCTCCGTCACTTTATACAGCGAATCAATGGTGACTGATGGAGAGAGGAAGTGGGATGGAAAGGAAGAGAAAAGACCAGTTTGATTATTTGTTAAAAGACCTATAAATAAGATACACATGAGGGATGCATTAATGATTACTGTCTTAACATTGAACTGCAACCTGTGAAAAGTGAATGATTGGTGGAATTCTATTGTTGTGTTATAGATGAGAAATCCCATAACAGCACCAAAACCAACAATGATGCTAGCAAGTATTGCCTGTGTAGCTGTAAACCTGATGCATCCTATGCCTCTGTGCTGCAGACCTCCACTGTGATTGCTATTGTAGTAAAATTTAACATTTTCACTATTAGATACATTTATTATGTTACAGCAATCCCTTGCTTCACGTCACTTTTAAAAAACTGAGTTCCACCCTGTGATGCATACGGATTTTAAATTTAGGAACAAGAGCATACTGGTGTCAGATCTTTACTTGAAATCAGCAGATGACTTGGATTCGGGTACGGGGAGAGAAAAAGATTGGATGGTTGTACATGACAGAGGGATGGAGCAGACAGGCTAAGTAGTCAAGTGGAAATTGAAATTAAAAAAAAAAAATGCTAAAATTGTGGGGGAAAAAAAGGAAAAAAAAAATGAAAGCCATGATCAGCATTATGCAATCCCCTCACTCTCTCGGCGTCTCTCTGTCATGTGTAAAAATAGAAAAACAGAAATAAATAGAAGGCACTTCCTGTCGACTTCAGAGTGTATCACGGTCTAATGAGATTGGAGTATAATCTCAGCTATCTGAAATAAAATACCCTGCGGTAAACTTTGTCCTGTTTTATATATTTTCACATAGTTTATCTATCTCTTCGGCTCACTTCTTCTCTCTTTACAGCACCTCTTGCTGTTAAAAGTGTCTCATCCGAATAAAAAAAAATTCAGCAGTGACTCTCTTCAGTGCGCTGATGTGCTGTCCTCCGAACAATTAACCTTTTGGTTTAGAGAAACAGTACAATGTTCAATCGGCTGATGAAAGAATTAATGATTTGAAGGTCTTATTCAATTAATTGCCTTGTTACCCACACTAAAAGTGTATTTTGTCATAATCCATTCCAAAATTATCCATGTCCATTTTCCCATTAGGCTCAGTTCCCTCATCCCCTTACATAATCTCAGCTCTGAAATTCTGCTATGACTGAAAGTAACAATATGGCAGCCCTACACACACACACACACACACACACACACACACACACACACACACACACACACACACACACACACACACACACACACACACACACACACACACACACACCCCTCCACACACACACACCTACATACACACCCACACACACACTCTAAGCACACAGAAAGAGAAAGAAAGTTCTGAGAAAGAACTGGACAGCTGGGGCTGTGTGAGCATGTTATATTTAGTAAAATTATACACATTAAAACCTCTTCCCCTCCTTGCTGCAGTAAAAAAAATTTATCCACTCATGCTTTCCCACCACATAACATCAGGCTTCTATCTCTTTAGGGGAACTCTCCCCCTCTGCAGCTGGATTGATTTCGATACCTCAGGTACCAACAATGCGCAGGACTCCAGAAACTGCACCACTGGCAACTTACACTGACAAAAGACACCACCACATTCATATAAGGAGTTTCCGTCTGAGCAATTTTCAGTCTTCACTTTGGGTGTTGGGCTTCAAAAAGTCTCACAAAGTTTGAAACCAGAGCCTCAAAACTTAAAGCTGTCCTTTAACATTATGAGCTTTTCGGTCTGATGATGTACCCCTGTTTTCTAAAGCTTCTGAATGTTCGCTAGCCTTAAAAATTCAACGAAAATCCTGAAGCTCAAACCAATGACCTCAAAACACTAAAGAAATCATTTTATTCCCGTCTTAGCTTGGACTTTGAAATTCCATTTGCCTCACAGGGATCAAACACTAAACCTCAAAACTTCTGGATGATCCTGTTTTTCCAACACCATGACCTGTCAAAGTTGGTCCAAACTTTTTCTTTGGACAGGAAAGAATCCAAAAAAACTCCATCCTTAATTGCATAGCTAAGCATTTTATAGGACTGCCTGGAAAGTCTGAGGTTTGATTTTTTTTTCAGTTCAGTGAATTTTGAAGTCCAACACCCAAAGTGAAGACTAAAAGGCTCTAAGAAATACATCAGGCAAGTGGCTGACCCAGTGGCCCGGGGTGCTGGAGGAATTTTTTTTAAGATTTTGAGGTTGTTGGTTAAATCATCAGGTAACTTAGTGAATTTTATAATATCCAAAGGTCACACACCAACATTTATAAGAAACACTGCTTAAATGTTCCTGACCAAACAGCTCAATTAATCACTGAGATACTTACTGCATAGAGTTAAAGAGTCGAAGAAACAGAACTCAGTAGTACTTGTTCAAATAGCTCATGCTGTTAAAGGACCACTCTCGGGCTTTTAAATCCTGGGTACAAACCTGAAGAAGTCCACTGAATTTGGTGTCAAACACCCAGAGTAAACATCCAAAGGCTAAAACCAAATTTTATCAAGCCTCCATTTGTAAGTAGCTCAAGTTGTTAGAGGAGTGCCTCAGGCCTTCAAGCCACCCTCACTAAAATACCCACTACTACATTAGCCCACTACATTAAAATACAATAATATACATACAGTATATAGTTATCAATTACACAAGTTCATTTTTAGATAGTTGTGCCTCTAGGCCACTCCAGTGCTACCTATTTTCAGAATAAAGTCAAAGCAATATAGTTAAATGATCCATTTTTGAAAGACATCACGAAAACCTTTGTATGTGTTCATTTCCTGATCAGTTTTCACCCCAGTTATACGCAGACAGTTATAGGCGAGTCCCTCCTTGTCAATTTAAAAAAATAAAAATAAACAACAAATGCATTTATTTAGTTCTAAAATTAAAGAAGACCTTCAATATAAAACCAGAAATAGAAATCACGCTCGATCTGTGTAGTCCAGTGTCTGCACGTGTGTGCAAGCGTGTGCGTATGCGTGCAGGCATACTCACTCTTGGCCTTCTCACTCTTGCGTGAGGGCTTCCAGCGGATGCAGGAGCGATGTTCATCCAGGTAGAATAGTCTTACCAGCCCTTTGGATCCTGCCTTCAGCTTTACCATCTGTGTCCCGGACTGCATCACACTCATGCATCGCTCCACTGCAGATAAAATCACAAGCACTGGGGTCAGTGGAGCTCTATATCGAGGCACAAAGGGAACAGGTGTCTGTCTTTATTTGTCTTTTTCTCAGGAAGAGGTTAGTCACAGTGTCACAGAGTCGCACAATTAGCGGAGCAGGCAGCAGCTGATGTGGGTAAGAGTCCAAACAGCAACAGAGATGCTACTATGTGAACACACAGGGCTGCTTTTCTGTTATCCACCGACCTGCCCCTGAAAGCAGCCCAGAGTAGGAAGAGAGTGATCTTGTAGAGAGAGACATAGCTAATGTGTGTCTCTCTGTTCTAAGTTTCACAGAGCGCCTGTTGGCTCTGTGGGAAGAAATTTTCTGCATCACGCCGAAGCAGGTGAATCCACAATCTGGCTGCTTCATCAATGTCTGATATGTCGCAAGAACATTTTTATCTGGCAATGAGGTTTAAAAGAATCAGTTCACTGCTTCTTATTTACTGTTTTTACACCAAAGAAATCAAATATGGGGCTTCACAGTATTGAAAATTAACATTTGAAAAATTCAAAGGCGAAATATCTTCTCTAGAATCACTGTTGATTCTACTCTGGACAATCCACAGACCTCACTGGGATCAGTTTTCATTGGAACTATCAATTCGGCCAAAACTAGTTCCAGCTAAATCTTTCCAATGGAGGTTTGTGGATCATCAAGAGTAATAGGAAAACTGATTTTGGAATAAAATTTTGTTGCCAAATCAATCAGATATCACAAACTATTTGCAAGGTATTACCAGAGGCAAATGGGAAAAGCTTTTTTTTTTTTTTTTTTTTTTTTAATTAGGGTGAAGTCACACTTTAAAAGGCTGAACTGAAGGTTAGATGGGTTAGGTGTTGGTACCAGCTGCAACTGGATTGTGGCTGTTTTAAATACTGTGGCATCTATAAGCGTCTTTGCCCCATGAGCTTCAACAACGACACACCCACATGCTGAGTGCATGCTTAACATTTTCAAACTGAGCGCAGGCTAGTGACAGAACAGTCTGCCACAGCAATGCATTGTTGCACTGCAGTATACAATATGTATGAATGTGTCATATACATGGAAGAGAAAAATTCAATTTCTGGAAAACATCTGGCGGTAAAGGTTTAATTTAAGCCACTTGGAATGAACAGAGGAATAGGTGTAGAGGGAAAATAATGGTGGAGCATTCTGAAGTGAAGAATAGAGGGGGGGGAGTGATGGTGCGGAATGACTTTGTATTTGATTGCATGACTGCCTGGCACTGTCCAGCATCAGAAAAGGATAAAAGACAAAACTTCAAAGTTTTCACTCTTTGTGACAGCTGGTGGCAGGGACACAGACGGGGATGACAGCAGAAAGAGAGAGCGAGATTTCCATCCTCATTAGTGGATTTTGTGCATGCATGCTTGTGTGTGTGCATTTGGATGTGCATGTGTGTGCATGTAGCATGTGCTTTCATGTACGCATGCAATATGACTATGTTTCCATCAGTATACTGTACACATATAGCCCAAAATTTGTTGTAATAATAAATAAAGAGCTAAAAAAAAACAAAATATCATCAAAGCTAAAAGACCATGTAAAGAGATGTTGATATCTAATTAATTAATTTAATTAACTGATTTTATTCCCTAGCACCTTGGCTGTAAAGTATTAAGGTGTCTGGCCACACACACAATATTTTACTCTCTAACGCCACATTTCTTTTTACATGCACAAAGAGACATAAGTCCCACTCTTGAACATCATTTTACTTTAATATTAACCTCCAACTCCAGTGAGAGAACAGAAACAGACATTGTTATAACTGCCTGATAACAGTGTACAAAATATTTTGATTTTTTTGCCAGTCTCAAATGAAAAGATGCACTACAAGATTCAAGACACTGTGCACTAAAAGGACAACAAAAAGTGCCTCAGTGGCGCTGTCAGCCTTACAGCTCCCTCTCTGGAGCTGCAAAGAGTTCAGGGACTTTTTTAAGGACACTTCAGTTGGTCAGATGCTTGTCAACACAAGTCCTCCATGATAGACTCTCCTCATGTGGGGAAATCTCTAACGTGCACAACCCTTATATTCTTGGTGCTAAATAATTATCAATCTGTAGTGAAAGATGAAAAATATTCCATTCACTGCTTGTTTGTTTGAAATTCTTATTGTAATCCCATGTAATCATAACAACCAGAGATGTTCCTCTAGATAACCTGCGTACACTCAGAGCCCAGCCGTGTCAAATTCAATTGATTGGACAGAGCTTTGCAATTTCTGACGTGGAATTCACACTCAAGTCACAAAATCCAAGGAATTCTCAGTAGCCTTCCAATATAAAGCTGGTGCGGCATAGATCAGGGGAAAGGTATAAATTCTTTTCTAAAGCTTTGAGTGTTCCTAGGAGCATAGTGGCCTCAAAAACTATGAAACGGAAGTTTGGAGCCCCCCAGGACTTTTCCTAGCATTTGACATGGAGCCAAACTGAAAACCATGTTAGAAAACAAGCAGGGAAAATCTAGTGAGAGAACCTTATGACTCAAATTCTTCAGAGTTTAAAACTACAAACAGTAACAGCTGATTACCCCCTCAGAAAAATGACGAAATAAAGATTTTCTAAAGCTGTACAAAATTTGGAATTATTCTGTCCTTATAAGGACACAAAGAAGCACAGACTTGCACACATATTTTCTCAGATGACTTGGGTGATCATCTTTAGAGACAACAAAAGTCACATCTCTCATGCATTCAAAACAAATAATTGCACATACTTGACAGAACCCAGTGGAGTATTTGTTAACAGGGTCTCTGTCCTGAGGATAGGCTTAGCAATGACGCAAATTTTGTTCACAATTTTCCTCAAGTTGTAAATACTCACTCTAGGGACTGTAACAAACGCACACAAGACACGCACACACACAAACACACAAGAGCGTAAGCACATGAATCCGAGCCCTGTGTATTATTTCCCAAAGTGCATGACAAATCATGAATGCAGTAATGGCCACACAACCTGCTTGTTGATAGAAAAGTGGAGTATGTGGGGAGACAAAAACAATACTACATAAATAAAGCAGTGAACTGGGGCTCTGGTTTCCTCTAACAGACTTCACTATTGGTTTACCAAGATGGGTATCAACTTTGGCATCCGGAGGCACGTTAGGTTTTGCAAATACAAATAACTAGGTAAAAGCTAGCTGCTTTTTCTTGCTGTATCCAGCAATTCAGGAATGGGAATAGATATGTTCTGAACTGAACAGCGAGTGATGGATAGATCTGGTAAGTTTAGGTTTTATCCAAGATTAATGGACTGCAAAGGTGACCTTTTAGAGCATACCACAGCTTCTAAGCTTGAATTCATGTAAAGCACAAGGGATTACAGATGTCAACATCTGACATGGCAAGAGATACGCAGAGCCACTGTGAGCAAATTAAACGAAGCAGTTGTAACTGAAAATTAACTCAGGTCTTTGTTTTTTCTAAACCACTTTAGCAAATAGTATTAGTATAATGGTTTGAGGCGGTACCTATTCATTATTTCTATTTTGACATACAGCAAACAGGGAGCAACATTTGTATTCAGTCATGTGACTGTTCAACCGATGAAAGTCCAATAAATCCAATCTGAGGGAAATGTTTGGTTCTTTAACCGCTAAATGACCCACTACGAGCATTGCAGCTATGCAACCAAAACAATGAGTTTTAAAAATTCAGATCCATCGTCAATATCAAAATATTAATTAGTGCAGGTTTAAAACATCATGTGATTACATGACATAATAGCAGCACTCTGGGAGGAAGGTCACAATTTGCAAATCAGTGACAATAACAGACAATAAACGGATGTGGTGTCTCTGGAACTTTCAGATGAGAGTGGATCCGAAAAAAATGGTTAATTTGTAAATTATTTTTATAATTTATGTCCATCACAGCACCAACAAAAAACAGTCCACTTAATTTCTGGTGGGGAACTAGTTTTCTACCAGTTTTTTATCTGATACAACAGAATAGACGGGATCTTGAGCTCAAGGCTTCATTACACTAATAAATGTTATAAGCTATATATATAAATATATAAGTGTGCGTGTGTGTGTGTGTGTGTGTGTGTGTGTGTGTGTGTATTCTACATGTTATTTTAGGTTATTTGATTGTCTAGCACATTGTAGGGATTAATACAAACTAATATCTGCTCATAATGCATGAGCATGCACTTCATAGGGTTGTGAGAACTCTTCAGAGTAGAAAATAAAGGGACACTGAATACACTGAGAGACTCAGAAAAAAAAAATGATCAGACACAGGAAAATAGGCCATGCTGCATTATTTATCTCACATTACCACTTGAAATTCACAGCTTCATTAAAGATGGAATTCAATGGAGGTCACAGTCAATTGTGTATTAACTGTGGTATTGATAATCTCCACAGTCTCTGCTCCACCGAACAGACAGGTTCTTCTAGGTCTTCGATCTCACACTGTTCCAGGCTACAAATTCCTGACCAAGACTACACAAGTTTCCAACAAGATTTCTCCAGCGCTCAGATATGAAACATAAGAAATGGGGCCCAAAGTGAATAAATGCTATTGGCCAACACTAGAGAATACAAGCCCATTTTCTCACAATCCCCTTGGAGTGTTAATATGTAAAAGCATTAGATAGATTTCCCAGGAGAAAGGTAAAAAGGAATGCAGAAGTCTGCTTTTTTTCATCCAGCTCCACAGCCAACACAAGGCAGCTCTCCTATCAGAGAACTGATATTTACATTTATCAGTTCATTGTCTGTTTCTCCGTTTCTCCGTGTCGAAACAAAACGTAAAAGATCACCACTTACATATTTTTTCTTCTCCTTCCTCGACCTATCCCTGTTATTCCTTGACATTTATGCAGGAATTCTCCAGACACTTTATTATCTGACAACGTGATGAGGACCATTAAGAGTCAGAGCTCAGACCCAGTTAAACTGGAGACTGTAAAGCAGAAGACCCCTGGAGAATGGGGGAGCAGGGTTAATATCTGCCCGGTAGAGGGGAGCTGTCTCGTAATCAGAGATCAAAACTAATGTAAGGGTCTCAAAAGACCAGTGGTGGTTGAAGAAAGTGATCACTGCCCTTCTCATCTTAGCTCCCATCTCCAGTCCCCTATTCCCTCAAGCATCAGTGCCCAGGCCTTCTGAGAACAAGGATTTAAATTTACAGTTTAGTTTAAGTCTTTTGTTGCACTATCTATCTTGCAGGCCATATAAGAAAAACAGTGTCTTCTTGTCCTCAACTGACATTTATATGCAAGTTTTCCACTTGTGCCAATCTTCACGCTTTGCTGTCTGTGTAAAAAGCACCTCTGCACCTGTAATTTCTCCTTGCATAGACAGCCGTACGTGACAAGTCCACCCAAGTTTAAAAAATTAGATTTTAAGCTAGCCTCGGGAATTTTAAAAATATCTTTTTTTTACATCCAACTCTTACTTTTTGGCCTATTTATTTTGAGTGAAATAGAGCCTTTGTGTGTGTGTGTTTACTGGGGTGCAATTGTGCAATTGTGCATTTGTGCGTGCATGTGTGCTCTTGTAAAAACTCATCATCTCTGTCGGCGCAGAGCCGACAGAGTGAAGATCAAAGCTTTGTCTTGCCACAGAGGCCCAGGCAATTCAAACATATTTTAATGGGGTAGGTGATAAAAACACCTCTGTGATAACCTGATGAACAAAGCCCATCCTCACTTAGATCCATACAATAAAAGATCAGGCCGGGACGGCAAATACGCAACATGGAGCACCTGGCATCGCGTTATCATCATTAGAGGTTTTCATTCATCATTTTCAATCTTAACTGTCATTTTCAATCTCAATATGACGCAGGATCCCTGTCAGCATTCTCCTGAGCCTCATTTCTGAGTATGTAATCAGTTAGATCTAATAATTCAGCTCTTGATCGGCTCTGCATGAGACCTCTATTGAGATTCGGTCAAAGGTTGATGAGTGGAATGGACCGCAGTCCAAAGACTTATCTTTATTTATTCATTACTACATAAATTCATATTCAGCAGCATCTGCCCTATCCTTCATGCACTATTCATGTGACATACGGCACCACCACCTGAACTAACCCAGCCAATTCGACTGTTGAAACACAACAAGCACAGCAATCAAACCAATACAAAAGAGAATGGAGTTGTGGCAGCATAATTTTTCACTTAATGCTCTGTTTTGCCCGTTAGCTCTCCTAACCTGTGGGTTTGTTTTGTGTGCTGAAATTTAATCAAGACTTGATTCAGTGTTGGTTCACTGACTGTCCACAGGACAAAATGAATGAGATTTACACATAATTATTGCTGTGATGAGTAGAAAGACACATAGAAATCAACACACAAACAAGACAAATCTTCTCTTGCATGTAATGAGCAATAGCTCATTAAGAGAAGCTTTCTGCAGGTTCAAAGTTATGGCAGCAGAAAGTGAGAAATTCTGTCAGCCTGGGGATATTCTGATACATAAACATGAGTTGCTGCTCTTTTACTGTGCTAATAATAACACCATAAAGCAACATGTTCAATATAAAATATGTTTGTCCACATACACGCATTTCATCATTAAGAGACAACCTGCAAAGTAACAAAAAATATGTGCAGGTTTTACACAAAATATGTTAATTTTAGGGTAACAGATAGAAAATGCACCAGATAAAAGACTCACTTATATTTGCAAGTTTTAATGGTTTCCTTCTTTAAAGACCATTGCATTATAGCGTCTAGACTTATACACTGTACACACACAGACATTAACTTACCAATTTGTGTAAGCCTGCATTTTTGTGGTACAGCCACAGTGCCACCAATATGGTAGACATTACGCGCCAGCAGAGTCGCTACAGTTAAAACAGCAGATTTTCCAGCAGGACTACAAATAAAGGTGGATTGTACTTTATGAGCAGATAAAGCACCTGGACCAAAAAGTGAGGAACAGATTTCCTCCATCTTTCTCTGCAGAAAACAAGTAGGAGTCCACCTCAGCTCAGTCCCAGAATGCAACACATTCAGCTCCACCTATAGCTAAAAGCTCTGAAAAAAACACTTTTGGTTTTTCCTCACATCGGACGGACACTCGAATCTCTCTTCAGACTGGAAGCCTCAGCGCTCCAAACAACAAGCAAGCTCCTCAAATCCTCCTCTGCACTGTGCTCTGATCTGTGGCAGCACCTTCATCTGACAGTCTTCTCTCGCTGAAAACACACACGTTTCCACCTTTCTCCTGTTCATCTGTTCCCTGTTCCCACCTCCTGCTCTTCCCATCCACCTCTCTCTGACATTTCGCAGGTCTCTCAGAACATGTGCAGCTGTGTCAGTGTGGCTGCCAACATGCTACCCTGACACAAACGTTTACATTCTGCATTCAACAGCTACGGTATAGTTTGTTGTGCTGTTTATATGGTGTGATTATGAAGAGCGGGGGGGGGGGGGGGGGCTGCAGCAGATGTGTATCTGCATATCAGCTGAGTTTATTGTGGTCAACCAGCGGGATGTGGGGATAAGAACGATGACATAACACTCATGATAATGCACAAGCAAAAGTAAGATCTAATGGTCTAACGTGAGGCATTTGTGTGTCCGGGTGTGTGTGCTACAGAAAGAGTTACCAACAGCACATCTGTCCATCTTGTACTAAATGCTCTTCTATTCCACACAGGCTTTGCCCTTAATAGTGAAGTCCCCTTCGCCCACATTCAACTGTGTGAACTGAAATTTTCATGTGCTCATCACCCAGTCAGGACGAGACCACCTTTTAGGGGCAATACAAAGGGAGACTGATTTCACTTTGATGGAAAAAGCCATGATGTCAATGGATGGATGATCTAGGGAGGCTTATGTGTCTCTATTCATTTTATGTTATTTTTGGATTATCATTCAGATATCATCATATCGATTCCATGTTTATTGTATGTTAATGCACTAACCCTACTTAAATGCATTTTAATTTCATTTACAGATACATGAAAATTTTTCATTTTCAGATAATGCTTGCAGACCACCGTCTTATCTTTGAGTGATGTTTCATTTTAGTGTTTAGGAGAATAACCTAAAAAAAATTAGAACTTTTTTCATCCCTGAGAGTGTCTTCGGGAATTACTTTCTAGCTGCATTAACTCCAGTAACCTCCACTAATAAAGGAGGGTAGTCTGAGAGGTGAAACCCAGGACCACAGGTTTCATGACTGTATCAACATTTTTACCAACTCAGATCTTCTATGATCTGTACATTAGGGGCTTAATGGTAAGGATATATTCTGGAGAGACCTGAGTAGTCTAATAGTTAGGGGGACAGAAATAGGATTTTGAAAAGTTTTTTGTTGGATTAGGAAAGTTACAGAAATCCTCGCACGCGTCCCCACGTAGTCCCAACATTGGAAAGGTGTTGGGGGCAGGTTTTTAAGACACTGTTCAACAGTCCAACAAGCACTTTGTTTATGGCTGCTGTTATCGCCAATCTTTAATTTTAGAATTTCCCACCAGCACCTCAACACACCATTGAGGTAAACCTTTCTAAACTAAAGTCACTGCTTGTAACTGCATTACACAGCAGTGATGTAACCAAACCAAAAAACAAAAAAGGGAGACTAGAATTGACTTTGATCGAAACAGCTCCCAAGAGGGATACTATGTCTTGTGCCAGCTGATTTTCATTTCGTAGTGAAATGAAGTGGGAGGTACGGCAAGTCGCTGTAAAACCCTGTAGTATGCTGTGGGATTTGTTGAGGGGTAATGTCAAGTGATCAGGCCTGGCATGCAAGCATGAAAAAGACTGTTAGTAAAGTAAAAAACATACATATTATAGCTATCCCTTGCCATAACTAGAGAGCAATAATTGCATTCACTCACATTATTATTTTATCCTGAACCTGAATAGAGTAATACAGTGCATCCATTTTGAGGCTATGCTTCTGGGAACATTCATTGTACAACCTGTGCTGGTCTTTTTTTTTTTTTTTAACACCATCATATTCTCCAGCTGATTTTATTTCAAATCTGAATCTTAATCATCGGGTATTAAATTGGAATATATTAATCTAATATATTACAATATAATATATTGGAAAAAAACAATCAAACTGCATATCCACGAGAAACATGATAAGTCCTGTCTTCAGATTAGATAAACGCACATCTTGATTGTTAATATCAAGAATAAACCCTAAATTACACCTCATGTAATCCCATCATATCTACCTCTTACATATATTACTTAATCTGGGGTTATGTCATCAAGTATCCACACTTTTTCACTGTTCCCCTGGGACACTCAGCAGCTTATGAAATTAAATTAGTCAGACACATAGCTCTGCGACCAGCGTTGACTTCTGGATAAATGTGTGGGGAAATCAGGCTGCTCGCTGGTGGGACGAATGCTGCCAGCACGTTTGTGACAATACTGAGTCTGAGCCTAAGCAAAATCGAAACTCCTTCACTTGCTCCACCAGTGTGATGCCAACAAAGAGACAACTGGGAGGTCATATTTACTCGAGCATGACAGTCATACACAATGAACAAATGATACTATGACAGGTAACTGATTCGCTTCACTGAAGCCGGGAGTCTTTGCCAGGATCAGGTAGGTAAAGAGCCTGAATAAGCTGTCAGTCAGCCGACAGACGGAGATAGACACTGGCTAACATTCAGACCTGTGGGTCAGTCTGAGTCCCTGATCCACCTAATGGGTGTCATTGGGAGGAGACAAAAAAAAATAGAGAAAACATACATTCAAAATATCTCAAAACATTTGTCAGGCTCATTGTTTGACTGAAAAAACTTAGGAGGTGCAGGAAGACAGATTTTGTTAGTGCTGGACAGCTGTTTCCTGTTTCCAGTCTTTATGCTAAGCTAAGCTAGTCGTCCGTGCACTGTACAGTTGCTTCATTTTTACAGTATAGACACAAGCGTGGTATCAATCTTCTCTTCTACCTCTCAGAAACAAAGCAAATAACTGTATTTCCCAAAATGTCAAACTCTTATACAGCACGTTGAGCCCTTGTTTGTTCCTGCCCTAAAATTCTATTCCAAAAAATGGATAACATTAAGGACCTGAACACTAGGTTTTAAGGCTTTAATATTCCTTAAAACATTAAATATTCTTGACTAAAAAAACAACAATTACTTAAAGATATAAGGAGATATCCTCAGTCTTATTTAATGATTTGTGAGAATCTTGTAAAAAAGACCCAAAAGATGAGTTAATCGGTTTCAAGACTATGTGGGAGAGGTTTGATCAGATTTGATTGAGGGTGGTCGCCTCGAGAACGTAAGAAAATGACCCAACAACTGT